>OOFG01102392.1:0-10733 GCA_900323295.1 Molva molva | reverse complement strand
AGATTGAGATGTTTTTATCCAAACTGCAACACAAAACCTTTTCACTGCAGCCATTGATTTCTCTTTTTATTTGATCAGTGCTTCAAGAATTGCACCCATCCAACTATGACTCTATCCAGTATCAGCCAAGTTTAATCAAAAGTGAAAAGTTACAGAGTGCAGGTTTAAGTAAGGTCAGTGACAACAGCCAACTGATCAAAGGGAAACAGTGGAACACTCATCCAAGTAAAAAAGTTTGATGTGTGGAAAATTTAGTACACATACATCTATGGAGAAAAGTCCTTTTCATGTCTCTCTCTCCATCTGTCTAGGCATCATGTTACCTGAAGCAGGGGAAGTACAGGCAAGCCGAATGCCTCTATAAAGAGATCCTCACCAGAGCACATGAAAAGGAGTTCGGATCAGTTGAAGGTACGTTCCTTTGAATTGTACCGTACGTAATGTTTACCATTTGTGAATCAGTTTGAACAACTGAAGTTGTTCAAATTCAGATCAGTATTGTTGCAAATGCCAGTCCATACATGCTAGTTGCTCATCAAACAATCAAACGTGTGTGCGCTTGGCTTTGTGCTCTTATTGCAGAGGAATGTTAACTCCCTGTACATCTGTTCCTCTTTTATTTTGTTTGTTTTTCATTATTATGTTTGTCATTATTTTACATTTTTATTATCAAGAAAGCCAGTACAAAATGTAAAGAAAATATATATACTATATATCATTATACCGTTCTCATATATATATATAAATACAGAAATGAAAATAATAAAAATGGAAGCTAATAATACTAATAATTTGTCGTTAACTTGCTGTCTGCCTACAGTCCATTATTCTTTATCAATGTTTTTTATGCTTTATTTTTCCATACTGTTGCTTTAATAATAACTTCCCGTGTCTCTGTCCCACCTACTGTACGTTCACCGTCCAACTGTCACTCTCTCTGCTTGTGGGTCATCTCACGGAAATCTCCCCCCCCCCAGGAGACGGTCGCCCCAGCTGGTCGGGGCCAGAGCAGGGGGGGTCCCAGCAGGAGGGTGCCGGGGGCCTCAGGAGGAGCGGTTCCTTCACTAAGCTGCGAGAGTCCATTCGCCGCAGCAGTGAGAAGCTGGTCCGCAAGCTCAAGGGAGTGGGCACCGAGGAGACCGCCCCAAGGAACCCTGGGTAATTACTCTCATTGCCACTCACCGTTAAGTCAAGCATCACACATTTGGTATGGTTCGGGGCCGCTCCGTAGCCAAAAGCAGGGACTATTTAAAAATGTAACTACTAATTACTTTGCAATACTTCTGAATAAATCGGTGATCTTTTCCCTCCGTATTCCTGCTGCCCAAACTGTGTCTTTAGGATGAAGAGGGCTAACTCTCTGAATGTGTTGAATGTTGGACCCAGAGAGAGCATGGAAGCAGCTCAGGTGAGTTCCTGGACCTTCTGTTACCTTCCCTCAACACTCACGGTTCAACCCAGAGGGATTCATTCACACCCGTAATCAAAGTGATTGATAACCGTAACTATCCAAACTGTAGTAGTAGTGAAGTAAAACCAAGAAGTTAACAACAATCGGTGGTCTAAACAGGCCTATGATCTATTGTCTATTAAAGCTAGGGTAGGCAATTTGGAGAAAACGGCCAGCGTAAGCTTTTGAGTAGTAGTATCCAACCGTCAAAATCTCACCCCTCCCTTCAGGCCTCCCTCCAACGCCACTCCCCCAAAACACCTAGCTTTCTCGCTAGTTTAGCATTAGGTCTGCCTAGCCTTGTTAAAGTGCATAGGCAGAGTGCGTGCAGGTAGCTGAGTAGGTAGGGAGACAGACAGGTGGCTGTCAGGAATTAAAGAGAAATTTAGAGATCAGTTGAAACTTACTACAATAAACATGTGTACAACAGTATATGTCACTGATGATTCCATTTCCTGTTTTCATCAACAGCTTCCGGGTCGACTCACGGAAACACGAGGTCTGAGCTCCAGCACTCAGAGCCTAGCCCGGCGCGGGTCGCTAGGGGGAACGAGCTAACACACACACACACATGCAGGTGATTCACACCCTTCTGTAGACCAATCCTGATCCATCGCTCTGTGGAAGGTTAGCTAACCTCTCTGTGGAAGGTTAGCTAACCTCTCTGTGGAAGGTTAGCTAACCTCTCTGTGGAAGGTTAGCTAACCTCTCTGTGGAAGGTTAGCTATGATCTATATGTTGGTAGGTATTCGCAGGGTTTCCATTTCCTAGCTTACTTAATGAGGGAGAGCTCATCCCTTCTCATCAACACATCCTACATCAAGTGGTTCTGTGTATACCGGCCGTCATTATACTACAATACCACTGAATACTACTAGCAATACCGCAAATATGAAATACTAAAACACTGCACTTTAGACAGCCATACACGTCGACCATTTCAGACTCCGAAACATTCCGAAGAAAGAATGAAGCGCTACTTTATGTTCGTAGATTTGTATTCTCTAGAAGAATTGTGAAATACTTTTAAAAGTGTGGTGCAGTTAAGCTGTTCATTTGCTGCTTTTATCTGAAATACAAAAAAAAAAGATTAACCCATCCAAATTTAGGCAGATACTAACACAACTCCAATGTTTAAAGTTTCAAGGCAGCATGCTAAATATGGAGGGTTTTACAACACATATAACAATGTGAATTGAATCTTGTACAACGGTGTGATGTTGACTTGCTGTTTAGGTGACTGAAGCATAATTAAAACCATATCCGTTAACTTGCAAACATCAAGAAGACAAAAGTTAGCCATGTTTACATGTACACAAAGAAAATGCTGTCCTAATGCATCAACAAGCTTGTAGTGCAGTCCACATGGGTCTTTTGACGCATGCGATTGTGGTCTCCGCCAAATGACTAAATCATTATTAAATGAATAGTGTGACACCTAGCATTCTTGAAGTCAACAGTACATGATGGCCCTTATTTGGGCTTGGATTTGATTCGAAACTTGATCTACCTTTATTTAAAGCGTGTGCGAAACAGCACCGGACTGTAACGCTTAGCTGTGTGTAACCATGGTTACATTCCAACTGTGGTACAAGGAAATTGCTCAACGGAGTTTGGCGTCTTGAATTGAAACGTGTTTTTATTTTATTTGTTGTCGTGTTGTCCGTTTTGATAAGAAGCTCGATATGAAATGTTTCGTAAACGCAATCGATATCCCCAAAGTTTGCTCTGTGTGCCTGAATGAACAACAATCATAATTAATTTCAAAAAAGTTTGAGTGTTTGTTTAACAGCTAATAATACTGCGCATGCGAAATGTGCACTCCATCATGACTAACCATCATGGCACCAAAAAGAACAGCCTAAGGCCACAGATGGGTTCCCGAATCGAAAGGCCCCGTCCAGGGCGGAGCCCCGCTGGCACTAGATGTGCAGCTGTACATTCTATTACTATTTTTTTCTCATGGATGAAACGACTTGTTGAACTACTGGATGTAGAATATTTGACTCATGTTTGATAGGGTAATTTCCAAAACCCTAGTCCTTATTCAAAACACTAGACAGGTAGCAGCCTAGCTAAGCTACGCTACAATCAGAATGTTACTCAAAACTAGAGCGGTACATAGGAGGTATTTATGTAGATCGGTACAAAGAATGCCTAATGCGTTTGTTATGAAATGTTCATATTTTATATATATATTCCAAACCTGAAGCTGAACTGTCCAATAAAGCATTATAAGACTTTTGAGCATCCTTTCTTGATCAAATATCCCAGTCGAGATCCAAAGATGAATATTCAAGGTATAATTCAAAAAACACTTAACACTACTGTGGCTGAACAAAAATACAAAAAAAGTATTCATTTAAATACCAGGGCTGCTGTGTTTTCCAAAAACCTTGGGAGTGAGATTTGAGAGGCCTGTTGAGGGTCACCACCACGCGCAGAAGATGGGACTACTTACACCCTTTTCCCAGTTTCATAACTTCTAATCCTTACCCAAACCATAAAGAAATATAGGTGGTCAATGATCAGGTTATATTATTGAAAAGGTTCGCGTAATAGCGAAACAGTGCGTAATTTGAGTGAGGAATAGGATGTGTGGTGTGAGCGATGGGAGGAGGGTCATTTGAGTGAGTCTCACGCTTAATGCGTGAGAGTTGGCAGCTCTGAAATACTTAGTTTTAAAGTTTCGAAGAAGAAAATGTACAGTTAAAAATCTTAACAAATACTGAATTTGAAAAAAAAAAAAAAAGCTTAACAATGTGAGTACAGAAAAACATTTTGTATTTGAGAATTCAGGTTGAAAAACAGATACAAATATATTTTTAGAAAAAGACATCTATGTACAGCTGCGAGAACAAAACGCAGAAAATCTCACTTCAACAAAAGTATCTGTACGACAGACACTAGACCAACACCAGGCTTGGTCAAGTTAGAAAACCACTTACCCACTCATAAAACATTCTTCATTTCCTATGGATTTTAAAGAGCAACCAAACTCTTAAATCAAACCAAGGGGACAGAACCACCGCTGGTGGAACAGGACATTGCAACTGCTGCTTCTAATTGGCTGACAAGCAACGTCACCATTCATAAGATGACAAGAGACCAATCAAAAACCAGCAACTGCTGCTGTTCCTCCAAGATTTCTTTAGCGTTTGGGTGCTCTTTGAGGAGTGGACAAAACACATTAATGTAACGTTATTAACACAGTATGCTAGCTGTAACATTTATCGCCACTGATTTTTTTGGTGAATGTAGCCTTAAAACAAACTGCAAATGTGCACAGAGAGTAAACACTTTTTAGTAAAGTGACACCTTGCCGCTGATATTTTCGTTTAACAGGGATATTAGTAATACTGAAGAGATCAGACTGAGGAGACAAAATAATGAAAACACTTTTTCAATCACTGGCCCACTTGTTTTAACGTAGGTAGCCTGCTTTAAATGTCCTGTTCCTTGACTCTCTATAAGCACAGTTTGGATGGATTTCACAAGAGCATTGTAGGTGGATTTGCCATTTTGAAAACTCAAGAGTATGTTTTTTTGAACACTGAATCCTGACATTTGGCTCAGTGTATTTAAGTGTGTTCATCATTTCGATAACGGAAAAAAAGTACTTCTCATTCTTAAGATCTGGCGTGATCTTAAGCATCACACCAGTGTGATGCTGCAGTGGCAGCAGAAACTACAGCAGAGTGTCAGCAAAAAGTACAATCGGAAAAAATAAGTTTTAACTTATATAGAAATGAATTTGAACAGATAGTTAATGTACTGTGGATTAGTGACTCAAATTCACCAGGAAGCACGTGACTTTTCCCTGATTCAGTTAAACCCCACAAAGCGGGGTCTCCAAGCAGACTAAAGCAAACACTCCCAAACTCCTTCGCGTCAGTTCCAGGGAACAGCGTTCCCCGGCAGTTGTTGGCTAGCAGCAACTAGTTCCAGTGTCGTCATGGTGACAGCATGGATTGCATGTGGTCAAGCCTGGTGAGCCATCTGGCTGATCTTCTTCAGCATCTCCTCTGATTCCAGCTGCTCTATAGTCAGCAATGACAGACCCAGCTGGTCCTCCTGAGGGAGAGAGAGAGAATGGGGTTGAAGTAGACACCGTTGCAGATCTGTATTCTGTCCACAGTGGACTAAACCATTTGAAAATAACTACAACCTTTTTTTTTTACGCCTTTATTAAAAATGTGTCAATAATAAACAAATAAAATAACGGTTACGTTGCTTTTTACAGAGAAAAAATAAAATAAAATAATGAAATACTCAAAACTATAACTACGCATGTTATAACATGTTTATAACATGCATAATCCCATGTTTATTACAACTTTTATCATAATCCCATGTTTTCACACAAGTCACCTCCAACACAACATATGAACCTAAAAGGTGTGCGCGGTGGACAGCTACCTGTCTGAAGGGCTGGGCCATCTGGCGCAGGAAGTGCTTGGACAGCTGGACCGTCTCGTCCACCGTCAGGTTCAGGCTGCCCTCGCTGATGTGCTCCTGAATCCAGCGGGGCAGCTTCCCTCGCTTGTCCGCTCGGGCGTAGCGCTGGGGGAGGGAGAAGATACCAGTCAACCGCCGTCACTCTGGACCCCCATAGACCAGTGGTCCTCAGCCGGTTTTGGGATGCGACCCCATGTGAGGTATAACTAATAACTTAACAGAATCACTTTAACCCCATCAACATCTGCCGGTTATAACAATGGTGGGCACAACGGTAATAAGCATAAAGGATTACAATTTGTGATGTCACAAATATATTTCGGCATACAATATGTACATTGGAGGGGGAGGCGGGACATTTGGAAAGTTTAATATTCTTTAATCCTCATTTTAATCCAAAGGAAAAATATATATAATTTGTATTTTCATAAACATTAAAGACACAGCACATGCAATAACAAAGACAACAACAATGACCTATAAAGGCAACTTGAAACCAGTAGTTAGTACCATGTACTAGTATGTGTGCCGAGGCTCATATGAAATATGAGGAACACACACACACAGACACACACCTTGTCAGCGAAGATCATGAGGCCGTAGTCCGTCTTTCCCCTGATGACCCGGCCCACACACTGGGCCGCGTGGCGCATGGCGTCGAACGTCAGGAAGTCGTTCTCTCGGATCTGGAACTGGTCCCGAAGATACTCCAGACGTGCCTGGAGACAGACAGACAGACAGAGACAGAGAGACAGAGACAGAGAGAGACAGACACACAGACAGACAGACAGACAGACAAAGAGACAGAGACAGAGAGAGACACAGACAGACACACAGACAGACAGACGAAAACAGAATGTGTGTGAGAGAGTGTGTATGAACAATGAAGAGGTTTAAATAAAAAATTTCTTCAATTTGTGCGGTCTGACGCGAAAGACGGGATGCACAACCAGACAGACACTGACCTTCAGAATGCGGCTCTGTGTGTAAACATAAGGAACTCCGAACATGATCACTGCCCGACCAAAATGGTGCACTGTGGGAAACACAAAACACTGTTGAATGAAACATATATGTTTGCGATGTTATGCATGGTGTCTTGTACGAGAATGAGACTAGAATTGATGGTAAAACCTGAGACATAGTTCAGCAATCTTTTATTGGACCGTACGGCCTTGCTAGTCAAGCATCGGTTGATTGAATGCTTGGTTGATGAAGTCCTGCATGGCTTCAGGGCCCACAAAGTAGGTTATTTCGAAGTGTGTGTCATAGCGGCAAAGTACCAAAATCTATTCCTTCTGACACTTTTCCTCGGGCCACAGACAGAAGGATTGCTCCTCTCCCGTTCTCACATGCCTGGAACAGAGAGGAGAGGCCTGGGTTAGAATAAGTAGAAATGTGAGCTTGGTTAAAACCTAGGTCCTCACAATGCATATATGACAACAGTGTGTAACATTGCTTCATTGTGAGGGCATTGTGAAATGAAGGAGGGAAGTGTGTAACACTTCCCAAGTGTGTTTATTGTGGGTCAGTGTGTAACTGTAGATATGCGGACTCGGTGTGTCAAATTAAGTTGTTGCGAAGACAGTGTGTAATTGTAAATATGAGGACCGTGTATAACACTGAGTCATTGTGGGGACAGTATGTAGCTGTAGATATGAGTTCTTTGTGTGTATTAAGTAAATGCAAGGACAATGTGGAAGCATTTCAGAGTCTGACCTCCTGGTATTTCTCCAGAGCCATGCTGGTCTCTGCAGCATCCGGAGTCTCAATGAAAATCAGCTTGTTCCTCTGGATGTTCTCCAGGATTCCCTGTACACATGCGTGCACACAGAACACCGATCATATTAGTAGTCAGACGGAAAGGGCTGGATCCTTGATTAAAACAATTTTTGTCAACTCTGCATGTATTTTAATAGGCTTCCGTGGCTCTACGGTCCGGACAGTGAGGACAGACCGTGAAGTGGGTTGAAAGGGAGAAGGATTAACAGTAGCAAGGGTCCACAGGTCGGAAATCTGGTTAATAACCACAGACCCGGTTAGCACACTACCAGTCATTCAAATTAGAATATGTTAGTGTGATGTTCATGCATGTAGGGCTAACCATCGCAAGAGGCATGATACATGACATGTACTGGCTCTAAAGAGAAAAGGTCTCAACAGAAGAAGAGAACCTGAGGGGGACTAGTCTTGGTCCTGCCCGGGTCGGTTCAGGTGCTGTGTCCTGGCACGGTTCTCACCTGTTCGTACCAGGACGCCACGATGTTCTCCATGTACATGTAGCTGGTGAAGAACGCCACGATGCCGTCAGGGACCACCCCGGACATCTCCAGCAGCAGGTTGCCATAGTTACGGATCACAGCTGGGGGGGGAAATGGAGCCAAATTATTATGAAAAGAAAACAAATCTATCTATCTATCTATCTATCTGACTGAGAGTCAAATAAATAATACATAAAGTTGAAGGTACACAACAATAGTTACATAAAAATATCCAACAAAGATATAGAATTGTGTTTGTAACACAAACACGTGACGAATGTGACGACGAACATTGTCACATTCGTTATTTAATACAGCCTCATCGGGTTTGATAGTCACGCCTGGTGGTGTAAATGTAAAAAAATAAAAATAAACCAATAGCAAATATACAACTCCCAATATATATTCCCACTGACCAAAGTCTTCTCTGGTCTCAAACTTGGAGCTCAGGGCCACCTGGTCATTCCCCCTGCCAACGATCTGCGAGACGCCAACAGAGGTATATGAAGCTACAGCAGGAACATAGGGTCACTGTCTGAACATGTGTTGTCTGTATGAGTAGACCCACCAGGGGACAGAGACAGGTCCGCGCCAGCGTCATGGTGAAGGACGCCACGGTAACGGGGCGGAAGTCCAGTATTTTGGGATAGATGTCCAGCGGGGAGAGAGTCTGCAGTATAGAATACAAAAATAAAATCAATAGCTGAAACTTCTCCATTTGTCATCGATATCATCATATTGTAGTATTGTATCGTGAGGTTCATAGGTCGGAGGTCACCGACCCCGGAGGTGATGATGACCGACTGGAACCTCTCGAAGACGGGCTTGATGGCTATGGACGGGTCCATGCAGCTGAAACACACCAGAGCAGAACCCTTGAAGAACTGTCTACACTGTAGAAAAGCTTAGACCAATGCAACTACTGCTGGACTACTGGACCCAAGAATTATTATTAGTGATCGGAACATGTTTTGGAGGGATAGATTATTAATGAGAACATTATAAAAAATAAATGTACTTTTCACTCTCTAAAAAGGTACTTAGTCTATCCATGCATTTGGTGACCCCAAGTGTAAGCAAGTGTCCATTTGGTGGCCTATCTAAAGGTATCCATTAAACAATGCAATGTCCCAGAGCGGAAATGTAAAGAATGAAAAGCTTTCATTTGTGATGAAGTGGCTTCAAAATCTCTTTTCTTACTGAAGTTATACTGAAAAACAAACAAAGGGTCTATAAACTAACTTGTCCTCACATCACATTGGTTTTAGAGTCAGTGCTGAACCAGATACAAGTAACCGCTAGACAAAGTGTTTCAGTATTAACATGTATTCATTATTAATACAGTGGAGCCCTATTGGAACTGGAAGTCACCTGACATGTCAGGGTGAAACCAGTGGAGCCCTATTGGAACTGGAAGTCACCTGACATGTCAGGGTGAAACCAGTGGAGCCCTATTGGAACTGGAAGTCCCCTGAAGTGTCAGGGTGAAACCAGTGGAGCCCTATTGGAACTGGAAGTCCCCTGAAGTGTCAGGGTGAAACCAGTGGAGCCCTATTGGAACTGGAAGTCCCCTGAAGTGTCAGGGTGAAACCAGTGGAGCCCTATTGGAAGTCACCTGAAGTGCAGCACGGGGTTGGCGATGGACGGGGTGCGGTCCTCGAAAGGCTCGATGATGATGGTGAAACCTTGGTGTTGGAGAGCAGAAGCGCCTTAACATGACGCTTCACATGCAACACATATGCACTTCTGCAGGCCCTCCAACGAGCCTTTAGAGCGAGCTCATGGGTTGGGACTGTTTGTATATCTGTGTTGTCCCACATTATGTTGACGTGTCAATTCTGCTTCATTTCAGTTTTGTCCTCTGATCAAGATTTAAATGAACTCAAACGTTGGAGCATTCAATTTATAAAGAGGTATAAATGAACAAATGACAAACACCATAACCCTCTGCACTGACGTGGCGGTCCAGAAATGCATTCACATTCACATGAGGACATTTACGAGTTCAGAAGATGCCATACCCTGACTGTAGGTGCTAACCAGCGTAGCGAAGTTGGAGATCAGAGTGATGGCGGAGAAGTCTGTGAGATCAGCGATCTCCAGGGTCTTGAGGAGCGACCGCAACCTCTCCGAACAGAACCTGACAACACACACAAACACACACATCACACACACACAACCTGACAATACACACAAACACAGAACCTGACAATACACACATCACACACAAACAACCTGACAATACACACAAACACAGAACCTGACAATACACACATCACACACAGAACCTGACAATACACACAAATACACACATCACACACACACAGAACCTGACAATACACACAAATACACACACACACACCGACAATCCAGACAAACACACACACACACACACACACACAACCTGACAATACACACATCACACACACAACCTGACAATACACACAAACACACACATCACAACACACACAGAACCTGACAATACACACATCACACACACAGAACCTGACAATACACACAAATACACACATCACACACACACACACACACATGCAGAAAGACAC
>OOFG01102379.1:0-10178 GCA_900323295.1 Molva molva | reverse complement strand
GGGCCGACCACTTCAAGTGTGACGATGGAGGCTGTATCCCTGGCAACCGCCAATGTAATGGTTTGCGTGACTGCACTGACGGCTCGGACGAAAACAACTGCAAAAACGGTACGCGTGTGTGTGCATGGTTTAATCTGTGTGTTTACTGCACAGTGATATTCCCTCGGTTTGTGTGTGTGTGTTCTTCCCTCGGTTTGTGTGTGTGTGTGTTCTTCCCTCGGTTTAAGTGTGTGTGTGTTCTTCCCTCGGTTTAAGTGTGTGTGTGTTCTTCCCTCGGTTTAAGTGTGTGTGTGTGTGTGTTCTTCCCTCGGTTTAAGTGTGTGTGTGTGTTCCCTCTGTTTAAGTGTGTGTGTTCTTCCCTCGGTTTAAGTGTGTGTGTTCTTCCCTCGGTTTAAGTGTGTGTGTGTGCTTCCCTCTGTTGAAGTGTGTGTTCTGCTGGCATGCATCTGTTTTGATCCAATAAAACAGTTATGTTGTGGGTCACATTGTTTGTGTGCGTGTACTAGTTTCTGTAAGTGTTTGCATGTTGCCCCACTGCCTTCAAGAAAACATTTGATGCGTAAGATTGCCTTTGAAGGCTGAATTAGAATGTTAACATTGGTTATTAAGCTAAGTGTTGTAGCTACTTGTTGCTTTCTTTCCATAAGGTTTGACTACATCCTGGCCGTATATAATTGCTTGTTAGTTTCTTTCCCCCATGTTTGAACTACACCATGGCTATATTGACTTTTCTTTCTTCACACATTGTTGTAAACAAAGATTTACAACAATGATCTATAAACAAAGATTACACTTTATTAATCCCCAAAGGGACATTCTGGTGTTACAGCAGCATAAATAAGATCTGTATCCTACATTGTGTGTGTCCCTCATCCAGTGACCCAGTGCAGCGGACCAGAGAAGTTCCGCTGTCGTAGTGGGGAGTGTATCGAGATGAGCAAGGTGTGCAACAAAGCCCGGGACTGTCCCGACTGGAGCGATGAGCCCATCAGCGAATGCAGTGAGTACAAGTACCTTGATCATTAGGTACATACTCCGTAGCAACTCAGCTCAGCAGTGCATGGCGCTAATACGCCTTGTAGCGACCCGGGTTTGATTCCCACCTGTGGTCCTATGCTACATGCCATTCCCTCTCTTCTCCGAAATGCTTTCCTGTCCCTCTTCACTGCCCAGTCCACAAAGATTATATATAAAAATAATGAAAAAAAGATACACGGTAGCAATACTGTATGCATATTGTAAGATTCGTACGGCCATGATCAGTTAATCTCAAAGCATTTAGCTCAAGATTTTTCTTGAGCTAAACCATTTTTCTCTAACCATTTTATTTCAAGAAATGCCTCATAATGAAACTGAAATGATCACATAACTACACACAAAACAGGATGGGTCTGTTATGTTATGTTTACTATGTTAATTATGGTCTCAACATATGTGTATGAATATCCTAGCAGATGTTCTTCTTGTTCCAGATGTGAATGAGTGTCTGATGAACAGTTAACTATTTCTATGACTATCCTAGCAGATGTTGTTGTATGAATAAGGGCAGATGTTCTTGTATGAATAAGGGCTGCACAATTAATTGCATATTAATTGAAACCATGATTTTGGCCTAACATGAAAGGTCGCTTTTCATTTATAAAGAAAAATGAAAACTATTACTAAAAAACAAATATATCAGATTTTGTATGCTTGTACCATTAAAATCAATTTACAAACTGTTAAATTTCAGCATTTGCTTTATTCATGTTTTATACATGCAGTAAGCACCACAGAATATTAATGTAATCTGTTAATCGCAATCAGAATTTCGGGCAATTATCATGTTTGTCATAATTGTGCATCCCTGGTATGAATGGACAAGCAGCTGTTCTTGTTGTTCCAGATGTGAAGGCCTGTCCGTTGAACAGTGCGGCCACTAGGACCTGAACAGATGTGTGATTGTCCTGACAAATGTTCTTGTCCTTCCAGATGTGAATGAGTGTCTGTTAAACAACGGCGGTTGTTCCCACATGTGTAAGGACATGGTGATCGGCTTTGAGTGTGACTGCACACCCGGACTCCAGCTCATCGACCACAAGACCTGCGGAGGTACGCCCGCCTCCTGCCGTCGCTCTTGTTACACGTGTGTGGTTGTAAAATGCCCTAATGCAATAAGTGCCCTTAAACCGGAGTTAATATTGTAACTCGGCGGTTAAACCGTTGTAAAGGGTGGTGGAAAGTACAGGCAAGATTCTAGTTTAATGGACAGTTCAGGAGGGTCAGATATGCACTCGCTCAGGAACACCACAGCATTTTATGCCTTCCTGATGGAAAGAAAAGTCTTTCATGTCCAGCTGCGTCATAAACATCAATTGGTAAGGTTGAACCGGTTTATCAGTTTGTGGTGTGAGTGTTTTGTGGTGCGAGTGGATTTGTTACAGGAACCTGTTACCATACCAGTTATCTGGTAGGACGTGTAGAAATGTCACCAAGGCCCAGACTGGAAGTATCTTGTCCTTGGGCTCATTAGAGAGGATAATATTGTTCCAAACATACGCGCTAACAGACTGCCTTAACACTTTGCATGCCGGCCTGTCATTTTCCTTCACAAAAGTCTTTCTTCTAAAGATGTTGGTGGTTTAATTCCTCAATCTTGGTAATCTTAACAAGTAATGGTTGTTGTTGTATTTCTGGTCTCCAGACATCAATGAGTGTGTGAACCCTGGCATCTGCAGTCAGATCTGCATTAACCTGAAAGGAGGCTACAAGTGTGAGTGTCACAACGGCTACCAGATGGACCCCACTACGGGGGTCTGCAAGGCTGTGGGTGAGTCTCCCCTCTCGCTCCGTCACCAGGGTGGGTGGAGGGTGGGTGGGTGGACAAATGAGATGACTATTTACCACAGAGACAAGATGAAACATAACGAGCCAAACCACAAGATAAAGGACGATTAGTCGTAGCGAAATGGTAAAAGCAAACACAGTTGCATTTTGGATGTGACCGTGTGGATGCTTTCTATTGTCATGGTGTTGATATCCAGGTTTTAGATGAGAAGAAAGGAGGATTGTTTTAGTTTCTGACATCAGAACTATTTACCCAATCAGACTCTGTGAAGAAGTCAGATGACCTTGGCGATGGACAGTGGGCAGTAAGGGAAGCAGTAGGGGAGTAGACAACTTAAACAATGAATCAATTGAATTGTAGAACAGCTACCAGCTGGTTCTGCTGCTGTCCGAGGACTCAGGAGTGGATGTGAGGCTAAATATTCATATTTAAAAACCTTAAAAGGAATACATTTAATGCCTGTTTAGTCCATACATTTGGCATTCATGATTTCCTTGCCTTGTACCTTGTATTGCTATATTTAACTAAAGTCACAATGTGTAAGCCCCTGCCAGTTAATAGGCGGGAGACTCAAACAACGGTGTTCTGTCCACTCTAACCGGCTGTGCAACTGTGACGTGACCCAGCGCGGCTGTGTTGGGAGCGGGGAGGGGTTTGGGAGTGTCGACAGTAAGATTCTTGTAAACAAAGAGAGACTGTTGTGGTGACGAGTGTGTAATGAAGGTCACCTGACCTCCGCGGCGTCCTCCTCAGGCAAGGAGCCCTGCCTGATGTTCACCAACCGCAGGGACATCCGGCGGCTGGGGCTGGAGCGCAGGGAGTACACCCAGGTGGTGGAGCAGCAGAGGAACACGGTGGCACTGGACGCCGACTTCAACCAGCAGACCATCTTCTGGGCGGACCTGGGCCAGAAGGCCATCTACAGGTCAGCGTCCTCCTGTACATGTGCAGTCACTTAGCAGATGCTTCGACGTGGCCGCGTAGCTGGAGACTTTGTTGATCCTGAAGGAAATTGTAGTTTTCTAGAAGCATACCGAATTCAAACGACGAAGTGCGTTAAATAAATGGCTTAAAGGACTGGTAGTGATTAGCAGTAATGGTAGGGAAAACGTAAAAACATTGTTGCAAAAAAATGGTGTCACAGTGCACATTCTTACTATATGGTAGGGTAGCCATAGTCTTTATCCAACCGGACTTCCAGTTATTTTTAGATGCATGTCATTAATGAGCAGTTGGGTTGTGGAATCTTACTGGGGATGGAATTCAGAACCTTCGTGGAAGGAACCAGTGCACTGTCTCTCCTCAACGTTCTCCGGTTCCTCTCCTCTCAGCACGGTTCTGGGAAAGCGTGCCGAGCAGGGCATCCACACCAAGGTGATCGACAACGTCCAGACGCCCGTGGGCATCGCCGTGGACTGGATCTACAAAACCATCTACTGGTCCGACCTGGGCACTAAGACCATCGCCGTGGCAACCTTCAACGGCACCAAGCAGAAGGTTCTGTTCAGCAGTGGTCTGAAGGAACCGGCCTCCATCGCTGTGGACCCACTGTCAGGGTGAGGGAGTACAACTGTATTGATCACTAACATAACAGGGCAGTTACCATCTACTGTATGTATCCCTAAAATAACTGATCAGTTAGGATATGAGCAACGTCATTGATTCCCAAAAGGTGAAACTAAGCCATCGCATGACATCCAGACAATAAGCAAACAGGCACTCACAACTCAGAGCTGCTACACAATCAGGCAATGCAAATTCCTATGAAAAGACTTACTCCTGTACTGACACGCATCACTTTATAGTTCTAACTGACGTCAACAGCAACCTGTGATCAACCGCCATAAAGTGGAAGTTGGCAACAGTGCTGGTTGACAGACCAACAGGCACAGAAGCACTTTCTCTCAACTGCTGCCAACTGTTTTTCTACTTTTTATTTTGGCTTCTTTTTGGATGTGTAAAACCTGAAGGTGGATTTATCCCCAATATTGTAGAATCTGCACTAATAATCCATGTTAAATATCTTCAGAATTCATGTTAGCGTTAAATGAACTGGCATGTGAATAAGTAGTGAGTGGTTGGATCTCCTTGGAGAGGATTGAGCACCAACACGTGTCTCTGGACACGCCTTTATCTGGGACATGCCGTGGTGGTGCAGGCTAACGGGTTAATGTGTGTTAATGGTTTGTTCTCCAGGTTCCTGTACTGGTCTGACTGGGGGGAACCAGCTAAGATAGAGAAGTCTGGGATGAATGGAGCCAGCCGAAGGAGCCTGGTGGAGACAGACATCCAGTGGCCCAACGGTATCACACTAGGTAGGGAGAGACCCCATCACTCACTCCCACTCACACACTGTGTGTGATTATCCATGTTCTCCAACAAGATGACTCAGCTCATCTGGTCTCTAGCTCAATGGCCTGTCCATAATGGATGAGGACGGCAACCGTTGCCCCGGTTACCACACCAAATCACATGACAGGTTGTCGATTTCATCGCAGGCTGACATCCAAATCATTTGGATGTCTTATGATAGCCTCATGTTTATTTCACTATTTAAATACAATGCACTTTGCTCTTCGCCTTTGTCTTCTGTAAGTGGATATTGTTTAGTGAGGAGGGTTAGACTAGAGTCTATCTGTTGGTCCTCCTCTCTCCTCCCCTCTCCTCCAGCTCCCACACATCAGTTAGCCATCGATTAGTCATGCCTGATTTGGCTTGATTTTGGTTTTCGTTTTGCGTCACTAGTACCTCTACTCATTCTGCTGTCTCCTTAACCCTGTCCTCCTCCTCCCCCTCTTCTTCTACCCCTGCTGGGTCGTCATCCCCTCTTCCATCCTGCTGTTCTCGCTCTCGCTCTCTCTCTCCAGACCTGATCAAGGGCCGGCTGTACTGGGTGGACTCCAAGCTGCACATGCTGTGTAGCGTGGACCTGAACGGAGACAACAGACGTAAGGTCCTGCAGTCCTCTGAATACCTGGCCCACCCCTTCGCCCTCACCGTGTTCGAGGTACGGTCATCCATTTAGAAAGGTTGTTAGGATATGATGCGTTTATAGTCATGTCATTAATACGTTGTCTGTTAATGTTCATAATGATCCTTTGTTATATTTCAGTAGGATAAGGATTTATATATTGAATTCCACTAAAACGTAATTGCATTATTAATCATATGGCGATGCGTAGCATCCAAAGTGGATCCGGAGTGTCGGAGTCCTTCCGTTGTGTCTGCATCCATCCTGACGTAGCCTGACCCTGCAGGACCGCGTGTTCTGGACGGACGGGGAGAACGAGGCCATCTACGGAGCCAACAAGTTCACGGGCTCAGACGTGGTGACGCTGGCCAGCAACCTGTACGACCCCCAGGACATCATCGTGTACCACGAGCTCATCCAGCTCTCCGGTGAGACCAGAACAAAGGCGTTGGAATGGCATTACCTTTATTCTGGAGTAGCTCGCTAAAAACGATAAATGTGCAGATGTGTGTAAATGACACGCATGTCATCACAAACTCATTAGCAACGTGTGAACTTGTACTCCTCCTCTCCCTCCTCCCCTTCCTAACTCCTCCTCATTGCTCCTCCTCAGGTCCCAACTGGTGTACAGAGAAGGGGGAGAACGGGGGCTGCTCCTACCTGTGTCTCCCCGCCCCCCAGGTGAATAAACACTCCCCCAGGTACACCTGCGTGTGTCCCCAGGGCCAGGAGCTGGCGGAGGACGGCCTGCGCTGCCGACCAGGTGTGTGACGCACACACACACACACGCACAACCTTTCTCCTCTCCTTGATGTCTCACCTGAAGTAGAAAGACTGGCCACTGGTGTCCCTGGGCGACGGGCTGGTGGTCGCCCCGGGTAACGGGTTGGCTGTGGCACCAGGCTGATGGGGAAGTTAAAGGAGGAATATTATCGTGTTTTATTGGGAGCAGTGCAGTGGCTAGCAACCCCATGCCAAGCCGTTATCAAACACACTGATCCTGTTAGTGTGTGTGTAATCCCTTTTAGTGGGAGTATAAACCATCTTTTATGTCCTCAACACAATATAACCTGCAGAACAGTTTCACTTTGGACCGATGAACAAGTTTCACAGGAAGTGGAGCCCAAAGCACACAGGCCATGGTGGGACGGACGCAGAAAAATGTTTTTTGAATTTCTGAATCCTAATTGAAGTGAGAAAAAAAATACAGGCCCTCTACATTCGCTTTTCTCCGCTCAAACAATGTGTTTCTAGTTGTTGATCGTGTCGCACCACACATACGAGGCGACATTCCCTCTCCGTATGCTTTGGACTTTTGTGGTGTTCAGCCTAAAGAGAAGGCATGGTGTGGCACGTTGAACCATATATGGTGTACGTTTAAATCACTTTAGGTCACTGCAAGAGTCTGAACGACTATATCCATCCACACTTAAACTGTTGGTGGCGCTCCATGTGACCCACTCACCGTCCAATAGGAGCAGACCAGGGGCTGGGAGGCAGATGGTGACGTCATGTTTACTCCAGCTGTTGAGCTGGAGATGGGCGTCCTGTCAGGAAGATCTTATGGGGTGCTAGAGGTTCAGCCGGGAGATGAGGTCTCGTGTGCTTTCATTCTATTTTTATTCTTCACATGTTTTTATATCTTGAACCTTGTTTCTTAACTGGGTCGTCGTTGTAATGGAAAGGAGTAGAACAACACCGATAGTTCCTAGCCCTAAGCATAGCTTTAGATTGAAAACATGAAATGGTTCTGCTTATTCTCCCATGAGCTTTGGTCTCTTTTCCTTCCAAGAAAGCAGACTTTTAAAAGGTTCTTCATGTGCTGTTGTGTTAGCGTGGTCTTTCTCTCCCTTTTCCCGGGGAATAACTGGTTTCATTAAATTGTTCATGTTATAATTGTACATGTTGAGCCCTTATTTAGTCCCCTGGGACGGCTGATCTCATTTCCCAGACCTGCTGGGTGTGAGCTGTAAGAAGTAGGCCAACCCAGTCAAGTCACTGTAGCTTAATGCTGTTGTCCAACTCTGACTGTTGCCCTGCGTGACAGAAACAGCCCCCGCCTCTAAGGACGCTGGTAGAGGTGAGACGAGCCCCCCCCAAGGTAACAGCCCCCTGCCGTCCGGCATCGTGACTAACTTCACTTTCTGGCTTATTAAAGCTGGAAGGAGATGCACGCGCACTGCTCCTCGTCGGCTTTGTTGGCTTTGTATAATCAAAAGAAAAGCTCACTACTTCTTCTTGATGTCTATTTTACATAATTGAATATGTAAAATAATTCATTTCACTATTTTAGTAAGTAATTGTTTGTGTTTCATGTCCCAAACCAACAGTCCTTCTGTGGTCCGAGTATTGGTTTAGTCTTGCTGTTTTAATGCTTGTCTGTGCCGTCGTCTTGGAAGATATGTGCTTAACTAACATTTATTTTAAGCTCTTATCGTTTGCTGGGTTGTGATTAAAGGTGTAGTGTGTTGGATTTAGTGGCATCTAGCAGGACAGACTTTGCAGAAATTGAATATAATATTCCTAAATGTTTTAATTGGTGTATAATCCCATGGAAATAAGAACCTTCGTAACCTTAGAATGAGTTTACATAGACGGTAGGTCCTACCGTCTATGTACCGTCCATATTTAAAACACGAGGACGTGTATATTTAAAACACGAGGACGTGTTTTAAATATATCATAATCACTATCTTACCTGTAAGCTATGACCTATAGTTTTATGGACTAAATAAATCTATTAATGAACCACACCACTTGTAGACTTATTACAGGGAAGCGTAATTTCTCCTAAATTGTTGGAAAGGGAGAGGGGAGTGAGGGCGATTTCACTTGGTTGCAACCTTACTGCTAGATGCCACTTAATCATACACACTGCACCTTTAAGGTATTCCTCACTGATGCAACATTTTCAGTAAAGAGTTATGAATTCCCAATATGGTGCCAAGGTTTTCTGGTGAACTGGATTCAAGTTGTCAAGTAGTTTTGGAAACAGACTGTAGACCTTAGCAACAGCAGACTAACCTTGGCAATAAACATGATTTGGGGTCTTGGAAACAAAAATCATTATGTTGAGATGAGAAGAAAGAACTGGTTTCTCTTTTCGATTTCAGGACTAAAGCAGTGGCATCTCGGTCACTCTTGCTCAGTCACTCACTCTCTCTCGTCCCTGTGATCTTGTATCTGGGGAAACGGACAGTTGTGCGTTTTCAACCTGCTAATGATGACTGTTGGACTGTTGGGGAGAATTGTGAAGTCCTCTTGAGCTGCCAGTTTTAACCTCTTTTAATTAACTTTGTGTGTTCATCCATTCATGCGCTTTATATTATGTTGGGGTATTATAAAAGGGTTCCTGAGCTTTACCTTTCTGATAATCCTGGGTTTGTCTTTCAGAAGCCAATGTGAGCACATCCATCCATGAGGTTGATTCTACAACCAGAGGATCCACTGCTGCGTGGGCCATCCTACCTGTTTGTGAGTACGCATAGTTGTAGGGTCTATGTCACACTTGGAGATGATATATTTAACCCTATATACTTCTTCATTCACTGGCTATCAATTGTACATATTCTAACATTTTAATTACCTAAATAGAAAGAACTAACAGATCAGTGTCCTGTTTACATGCACACTAGAAACTTGATTGTAACCTGGTTAACGGGGTCCTGGTTTCCTAACTGCCTTGTCAATCCTGAAGCCTGTTGCGTAACAGGGTTTTCCCCCCACAGGGAACCTTTCCAGTGGGTGATTAAGTTCTATAATGCTAACGTACTCATTGTGTGCGTTTGTCCCCGTAGTGTTGTTGTCGATGGCGGTTGCCGGGGCTTATCTGATGTGGAGGAACTGGCAGCTGAAGAACCAGAAGAGCATGAACTTTGACAACCCAGTGTACCTGAAGACCACCGAGGAGGACCTGAGCATCGACATCAGCAGACACGGAGCCAACGTAGGACACACCTACCCAGCAGTGAGTACATCTCCACATACTACTGGCTGTGTGTCTGTCTCGCTCAGTCTCTACTGCTCTGTATATTGTATTTGGACGGTTACTATAGGGTAGTTTGAAACAAACTAGTGTATTTTGACACAAACTACTGTATTTGGATGCTAATTACAGTGCATTTGGATGCTAATTGCATTTGGATGCTAATGGAAGTGTATTTTGACACTAACATAGTGTATTTTTGCGCTAACTAGAGTGTATTTTGTAGTTCAGTGACCTACAGAGAAATGTAACGTGCCATTCCACAAGTTTATGTTGAAAACATTTGCTAGTGTTGGATATTGGATAACTAATGAAAATTGTTCTTGTATTGTATTCCAGATATCTATAGTGAGCACAGAGGATGACTTATCCTGATCGTTTCCATGGCAACCACC
>OOFG01102374.1:0-10663 GCA_900323295.1 Molva molva | reverse complement strand
CTCTGTGAATGTCCTAGAGTGGCCCAGCCAGAGCCCAGACTTGAATCCCATTGAACATCTCTGGAGGGATCTGAAAATGGCTGTGCACCGACGCTCCCCATCCAACCTGATGGAGCTCGAGAGGTTCTGTAAAGAGGAATGGGCGAAACTGGCCAAAGATAGGTGTGGCAAGCTTGTGGCTTCATATTCCAAAAGACTTGAGGCTGTAATTGCTACCAAAGGTGCCACAACAAAGTATTGAGCAAAGGCTGTGAATACTTATGTAAGTGATTTCTTCGTTTTTTATTTTTAATAAATTTGCAAACATTTAAAAAAAACTTTTTTCATGTTGTCATTATGGGGTATTGTGCGTAGAATTTTGAGGACAAAAATAAATTGAATCCATTTTGGAATAAGGCTGTAACATAACAAAATGTGGAAAAAGTGAAGCGCTGTGAATACTTTCCGTATGCACTGTATGTATAGGTAAAGTATTCACTTGACTCACTATAAAAAAAACACGTATAGATGCTGGCAATGTGTCCATGTGACCCAGACATACAATCATTCATGCCGGTTAGTTAGTTAGGGCCATAAATTACAACAGAACTTTTCCATGATACATTGTTAATAGTAGTATTAGTAGTAGAAGTAGTTGTTGTAGAAGCAGTAGTGAAGAAATCCACTTCACCTTCTAACATAAACTAAAATACAATTTTCTCACTTAAGAGAGAGTAAGTGAGAAATAGAGTGATATTGAGAGTTAAGACACAAAAGAGTAAGTGAGAAAATATATAAAATATAATAATAATAATAATAATATATGTACTATTATCTAAAATGTTTTGAAAGTCATATTGTGACGTCTTTCATCTTTTGTGACATATTTGTTCCCTGATATAATAATCCCTTTGAGGTTTGGAAGTAAAGGAACACTAGCCCCAAAAATCCATGCAGATGGATAAAAAGAAAACAAGGGATGACAATCTGAAACAATAAAAATGGGGTACTCTTTGTTTTGTTTGATATATTGATCTGAATCTGATTTTTTTTGGATTGCTTTGGTTTTTTCAAAGACAAGCTCTTAGCAGAGGTGGATTAGATTGGGGAAGAAGACTGTTTATCATTTAGGGGCTGGGTGGATCAGGAAATACTTTGAAAGGAAATCCGTTGGTAGAGCATACAGCACTGAGGTAGATTGCCCAAAATGAACGTGAATCAAACAAATGAAATAGGCAATGTCTGGGCAGTGCCACCGAGTATTATTAGAACGTGAGCACTCCATACTCCATGTACCGGGATGTTGTGGGTGTTAGGTGTTGCTTGTCGAGAAAGAAGGGAGGATAAACTGTGTTGGGGGGATTTACAATTGCAAATTATAATTTAAAGATTTAACTTTCAATAATAAAAATTATAAATTACAAAGAATAAAAAAAAATACACTTTCAATAATGTTGTTTTAGTAAAAGTAGAAGAATCCCTGTACTCTTTTAGAGGCACTGTTTTCTTTGTTGTAGTTGATTTATTTACAAAAAAATGAATGGGTTTTACAAACCAATGCAAATAACCATGTATTGATTGAATAGCATGATATTTGCAGTATTTCTATTTTTTATATTATCTCTTTTAGTTTATATTAATGTCCTGTACTTTTTGCCGCGACACCCACATTTCCTGTCTACGATTTATATATTTATCTCCTGTCTTATGTTCTACTTTAAAATGTAATAGATATTATTTGGATATTTATATTTTATTAATTTGTGTATATGTTGTCTTTTTTCCACTGATTAGATTAGGTTGTAGAATACCACCTGTCCTATAGCCTTTACTCACAATTCAATCCTACAACACCAACTAATCCATGCAAACTTTTATTAATACAGGCTGAAAGATTTGTTTAAATAAATGTATAATGTATTTAATTTTCCTCTCTCTAGATCAAGGATATATCGACCAATGGCGAGAGACTTTAAAGCCTTCATTGCCAGCTTGTTAGTCTATACCGCTAGATGTCAAACGGCTACTTACTGTATTGCCTCTGTACCCATGCACATACTCACATACAGATGCAAGGTACACACACACTGTGGACACACAAACACACATACATATGTAGCCAAGGTCACTAAATAAATGTTAACATTAATGTCTAATCTTTACATGTATACACGCATTTACATTCATTTACATTGCTACTATATTGTGTATATTTTGTGCATTAATGTTTTGCAGTTTTTCACTTTCAATTTTTACTGGTCTGCACTTTCTGTGGTGACACCCAAATTTCCTGTCTGGGATTGAGGAAGTGCCCTATCTTATCTCATCTTATCTTAATATACTGTTTCCTAGATAAAATAATTTACAAACCTAGACTTTGAGACATGGGACTCTCTATCTCTCTCGCTCTCTCTCTCAACACGATCAGAAAAGGTCTCATCATTGTACGACACCTCTCTCTATCCGCATTCATGGGTCCTGTGGTGCACCTTAATCAACCAAAGTGCAAGCCATTTCATGCTCCGCCGTCATCTCCAGGATGCAACCAGTAGGGATGACGACGCATGATCAGCTCCACGACCTCTATACGTAGGTGAATTGGTTATGGGAATTCTTTCCTGTTAAAACAGTAAAAGACAGATCATCTGGTTATTTCGAAAAAGACCATCTCTGTTTTTAACAAGTCAATACTGTGTGGTATATGGTACAAAACATGGTATAAATGTGTCTCTTAAGGGCCCCGGGCACAATGTGTGTGTGTGGTGGTAACACTCCTACTCCTCTCATTCTAAATTACACAAAACATTAGGGGTGGGGGTGATTTAAAAGGGAGTGTGGGAGGAAAATGGTTTAAATTCTTAATCCACTCCATTAGATCTCATCAATCAGATACAAAACATGATGTAAATGAATATGTATAATAAAGGAGATAAGGTCTCGCTGACTCACTCATAGCTTAAATCACTGTCTGCATTTGCTACTGTGTGCATAGACTGCTTGATACACTATGATGCATGGAATATTATGTTTACTTGTGATTTATGACTAATGTCCTTCTTTTGCCTAACAAGAAGACACTGAACTAGTTATTATTTTTTTATATAAATATTATGACCCAAATAACCCCACTTATTCCAAGCAGCACCTCTACAATAACTGTCTTTCTTTAGTAGAGGCAATACAATGATTTATCTTACGTCCATACATTTGATTAATCAGCTATTTAAAGATAATCCATGGTTTATAGTATTGTGTTGAAAGGGTAAACAATACAATAAAATAAAACTATCACTGCTAACACAGGGTAATCATTTGAGATGTTTGAGAAGAGAATTATATTGTTTGACAGAATATCTGCTAAATCTTATATGACCAAGACACCTCGTCTGTTCAAGATCAATACTACTCGCCTTCTTGTTCTCAGCTTCGTCAGTGGTGCGCGCTCTACAAACTAACGTCGTGAACATAGATTTTACAAATAGAATAGACAGCGCTACCATACCATTATTTGAAAACGGATAACTTTGCACGCAGTATTTCCAATCATTCATAATAACATTTCTCGCTCTATCATTCGGACAGAAAACTATTCGATGTCGTATAGTGTCTGTCTATTATTGTGTATGAATCGAGACGTCCTAGAATGTACAGTTCTATCGCCATGCAGTCGTGCCTCGAGAATACAGTGAGCGCGCATGTCAGGTTCGCTGCAGAGATCCTGCTCCTCGGCTCTACGGAATAATCCTCGCGGTGGTGTTGACAACGAGAGATGACAAACAGCTAAATGTTAGATATTCACAAAGATAACGGGCTGATACATATTATACCAATTGGGTCGACACAAATTATCCGCTTCCTACTGGAAGACACCGCCGCCAGTTCGAGGACAACGTTACTGATGGGATCCTCAGCAGTTTCTAGATGGAGAAAACGAGAGGGTGGACTCGCTGTAAATAATTAAATATCCATCTGTTGTTAAAATAAAGGGAAAATGCATCTACATCAGGTGCTGACGGGAGCTGTGAACCCAGGGGACTGCTGTTACTCTGTGGGAAGCGTCAACGACATCCCATTCACGGTGAGCGTTTATTTCGATCATGTTTGCAGTGGCAGCCAGCGCTCGGTAAAGCCTATTCCCACTAGCAGGCTGCTTGGTTAGCTCGCTAGCTAGCCAGCTAACAGTTGCTGTTACGTTGGCTCTGGAAAAGCTGACTTGGGAGCTAATGTATTAGCTAGCGTAATGGTTTGGGACTTATTTTGCTTGGCCGAGGAATTTCCAAAGATTCAATCAGCTCAACGAGTTTGTATGGACAGTGCTTGGCCACACGTCACGTCTTTTCATTCTCTTTCACACCTACAATAAAACAATGGCAATCAAATATGCATATTCGCTATTCGTTTACGATGCCTGATTTACCTAAGATGTATTTATCTCCAAGACACTTAGCCACTTAAATGACCTTTAGCTGCATCTCATCTCGTACTACTAGTGCAAGGGAATCCCTTTGCGCAGTACTAACATATTTGGCTGGATAGGGACGCGCGGCGACGCGTAGCTAGGATTGCATCCCTGCTAACAATACCGGCTTTAAGAAATGCAAATATTTGGTCAAATGCACTGCTTTCCCAATGCAGTCATCCAGCTAAACTTGCTAACATTTGGCTTCAGTCCGCTCCATGGATCATTAGCTCGGCTGTCATCTAATGCATCTGCTGTGTAAAGGCATGACGTAGAGAGCCATATATGGATACATGAGCTAGCATGGCCCGTGGGAGGAATATTAGATGGGACATTTTCTTTCTTTTTTTGGGGTATATTTATTTCAATCACCCTTTTTGCAATGTTTGATTGGTACTGACTCACAATTTTGTTGCAAATATGTGTTGATGCTACCATTTATTTCTCAATCCAATGACTCAAGCTGGAATCTCAGGGTCCAAAATATACAACATACACAAATGTGTTTGTCTCAGAAATAAAATAATGGTCAAATGAAATATAATGATGTTTTCGTAAACAAAACAAAACAATGGTGTATCCTTCAATAAACTGTTGTTTGCAAAGCATGGGCTTGGCTAAAACAACCTTGTTTTCAACTAGTTTCAACAGAATAAGCAGTACAACCTGCCTAGTTCCATTATGTCCTAAGCTACATTGAGCTACAGTGCTGCAGAGTGCCGTCACTTAAAACATGTGCTTCCAGGTATAGTGACTTCCAGATCCTGTCTTGCGCTTGTTGTTTTTCTTTTTTAAAACGAGACAACATGAGGCGCTGGTGCATCTCCTTTCCATAGACTGTATTACTTCTTTGCGGTTGCCGGGAGGATTCTCTGATCCTGTGGTGATGGAAGCAAGGTGGAGAAACCCCTCTGCCTCCTCTGACCGACCCGTGCTGTTGCCCTCTCAATACACACAAGCCAGGCATAAACCAAGGCTCTCGTCTACGCAAACGCACGGCACACTGTAGGATTTGGAGCCTTGCATGGTGCCACGGGGGCCTGGTCTCTATACCCAGCATTTGCTTTGAGTCTTGAGAGGGCGTTTGAAGAACTCTAGATCACCACGTCCAATACTGTTACACTCACACTGGTCCCTAGGGCTTCAGACTCTGACGCGCACACACACACATACACACACACATTCACATATATTCACACACACACACACATACACACACGCACACACACATATTCATACACCTACACACACACATATTCATACACCTACACATATTCATACACTTACACACACACACAGACCCCCAAACACACACAGTAGGGACTTGCCTAAACTGACTTACCTAACACACATGGTCCCTATTTCATTCTTTTTGTTAAATAAGGCTCAATGAACGCTTGGGAACGCTAGGGAACAACGGTCATATTGTTCCGTAAAATTAACACATGGACCAAAGTACAAAGACTAGGACTAGGTGTACAAGGATGGTGTCAATACACAAATCAATAGGTCCAATTCATAACAACAGTATATGGATTATTCCTGGTAAAATTTCAAGCTAGTCAATATTTTGATAGTGTACGTTTTGATGATTACATTTTAAATAAGTCGGATGTCTAAGTCCTCTCCTCTGACTACCAACCACACATCCTACTCATAAGCAGTGCAAGGGCAAGCATTATCAACATTATATATTTGATTTATTTATTTCAACCATTCAATTCTTAAAGGATTGGTTTGCTATTTTGGATACAAAGGCCATGATTCTGTGTAGTGTAGACACCATTAACTTGACCAAAATATGAAATAGGGGGTTGGTTGGGTTCATCCTGTAGCAGTCTAGCTGGGCAATAATGGAAGTATGTGGGGCAACTTGATAAAATATTTTCTTCAGGAAATTCAGGGTCTGTTGATACATGTCTCAGTATGTTTTCGTAGTAAACATTTGCGAAACTAGCTTTGATTCAATAGTTATGTTCGTTATTTTATTTTAAATTGAACAATCCTTCTTTGATCCACAAAGTACCTCCAAACATTGGTAGACTTCCACACTCCAACTACACCTTGA
Organism: Molva molva; assembly: GCA_900323295.1. Taxonomy (NCBI): domain Eukaryota; kingdom Metazoa; phylum Chordata; class Actinopteri; order Gadiformes; family Lotidae; genus Molva; species Molva molva. Next base: position 4,157 of record OOFG01102374.1, on the reverse strand, counting down.
TGGGATGGTGCCGGTTGCTTGACCGCCTGACTTCATAAAGGATTTTACTACCTACAAGAATAATTGACGCTATCTACCTGTGATAAGACACATAATGGTGTCTAAATGTGCAGTCCCCAGCTGTGGGAATAAAATAAAACAATAAACATTATCGATCAGCAATGACAACAGATATTTCCAGGTAATTTTTAGCTACGAGCTAGTTTAAATGTTACGTATTTCAACTTTAAGTTCAATGCAGTGTTTAAAATAAACCCCTTGGAAAGGAAAATAATTCCAAAATATGGCTCTTGTGAAGCCAATCTGTCTGTGAAGTAAATTTGATTCACTAAAACATTTAACTTCTTTTTAATTTGGAACATGTGAAATGATTTCATCCCTTTTACCTCATTTCTAAAATCTCTGGTTCATTTGCATTGTAAGCTGGACAACAACTTAATTAGGAAATCTTTTCTGCCCATTTATTTTGCCACTACAGTTCAACAAAGGCAAAAGTCTGGCAAATAAGAACAGATGGAAAATGAGCGTATTCCACTTGGTAGCAGCTGTAGCAGCAGAACATGCTTGCGTGATAGCATTAAGCTCTGAGAATTGTGACATTTGATGGAAATGCACACAGAAGCAGTCTGGCTCTCTATTCCTCTTTATCCTACTGTCACTATCAACAACACGTGACTGCGGTTGTTTAATCAAGTGTTTCCTTTTTTTTCTTTGTTGTGCACATTTTTGAAACAAGGATGGCAGGCTATAGGCTGGTCATTTAAATAGGGTTTGGCTCCTTGCCTCTGTACATCCAAAGATCATGGAAATTGTGATCTACAGTAAGTGGCGTCTATAAAAGGTCTAAAATAGCTGAAATTGTGAGTGACCAGTAAAAGACATCTAGCCTCCATGGCTACAGTGGCTGGTGGGGATGAAAGCATACTACAGCCACTTGTCCTACCAGTCAATAATGAATGAGTTGACAATTTTTTTCTGTCTGGCTGCCAAAGAAAATGCAGCCAACATACAGGTTCCCGACAATGGGAGGAACAATGTGCTGTTGGGTAGTTAGGCCCATCTCTCTGTTCAAAGCAGATATGCGATGATTTATTGTGCTGTTGGTCTCAAGGTGCAATTGGTTGCAAATAACCTTACTGTCTGGTGTTCAGCGCAGGCCTAGACTCTGCGTGACGGTGACCGCTTTTAATTTCAGCCATAATGTGCTGAAGCGACTGCTGCAGTAGAAGTGAAGGATCTCTCCCCATCATTCTCCCATTCTTCCCCCCTTACCTTCTCCTCTTCCTCTTTCTCTTTCTCTTTCTTGAATACATGTAGCCTTTTCATTTCAATAGATTATAACATCGATTATAATCTATGTCGATGGGTTCTCACATGTTAACAAACACAAAAAGGCCAATGCCTGATTATGGGTTTTTTGGTCCATGTTGCTCCGTGAAACCAGCTATAAATCAGCTCGACAAAGAGCTGCTTCATTCTTCCATATTATTACGTAACATTTGTTTTCACAATGTAGACATGGCGCGTCATGCTAAAGATATCCAAATTAATCAATTGAATCACTTTCATAGCCAAACGGTGTCGTGACAGTGCAGCTCTGCGCAGCCAATAGAAACCCACTGCAGAACTCCAGCTCTGTGTTCTTGTGAGCCGAGCTGTCTGTTTGAGTCCTCTGCTCAGCCCATGACCCGGTGGTTCCCAGTCTCTCCTCCTGTTCTCCTGAATAATGAAAAACTGGGGCTTGTCTGTGGCTTCTTGGAGCAGCTGGTACCCTTTTTCAGGTGCCGTTCCTGCATGTCCCACGCATGTTCACTGCCAAGCTACAACTCGTATGTCATCTGTTATCTCTGTGTCATCTTACCTCACTTCTTTCTCCCTCACTTATCACTGCCCTGGCCCAGTGGGCTGCACACACACCTTTGACTCTGAACAGCACATGTTCAAACCTTTTAGATCAACATTTTCGATCCAATAAGATATTTTGAAAGGGGAACATAATTTCAGTCAATTTCAATTCTAATCATTCAAGTCACTTTTAATGGGTGTAGTTTTCCTCCTGGCTACGTAGCCAAGCGGGTGCAAATGGCCAATGGCGATGTTGCAGCTGAATGTAGCTACAGGGTGTTCAGATTTTGTGGAAATATAAAAAACAGCGAGGAGGGAGCGGGGATTCAGAACACACCCGTACAATCCTGATTCTTTCCAGGACTGAGTTTATAAGCTGACTTTAAGATGTATATAAAATACTTTTTATGTACACTTTGGGTATTTCTTTAGTGGATAAATCCCTATTTGCTCTGTGGTTATTTTATATTTTAGATCCTCTTCATCACTTTAAAGCGTATAACATATTCCGGGTTAAAATTATAGAGTAACTCAATAACGCTAAATAAGGGACAACCCAGGTCAATCGTTATTATCCTACATTTTCTTGGTTTATCATAAATGTCAAGGCAATTCATGTCATTTAAATACTCACCTTTTAACCAACTAAAAGCACACAGTAAAGGAGATATTTTCTATGAGCAAGCCAATATTTATATCCAAATGGTTTTGTTGGTTCATTTTCCCCAAAATACTTTATTGTTAAAAAAACATGCACTTTAATGATAACGACAATCCACTTTTGACTCTTTCTAAGGGATATGTATAATTTAACAATTACACTCATTTGATGCTGGAATTGGCTTATAGAAAACAAAGATTGCCACAAATATTGTTACTGCCTCCACAGAAAATCATGCAACAGCAATGTTGTTCAGTGCTGAGAAACCTTGGACCTTGAACCTTTTCTCAGAATCAACCGTAGTTTCTTTCAGTTTTAGTCAAACAAAAACAACAATGTAATTCTTATTTCACTACAACAGAATTGAGAAACCTTGGGCACCTTTTCTCTGTGTCAACTGTAGTTTCTCTCGGTTTAAGTAGTTTATTACTCTCTTTGAAATGGTGGCTCTGACACCCGCAAAAGCTTTGGTGTGAGATGAATGTGCATAGTAATCACTCAATCATGCATTTGTTATAAATAGGGCAGTGGTGAGTACACACCCTGGTGTTTCAATCCCTTTCAGCGAAGCAGAATTCCTGAGCTGTATACTTGTGCCAGCAGGTGACATTTTATCACCATGTCTTATTCTTGTCATCTGATATCCCAGTTTTTATCTCATTCAATATTAATACCCGTCAAAAGGAAAATTCAATGCATCGGTTAACAACATGGGAAACAGCATACTGTATGCTGTTGCATTCATGCTGGACAATTAATGATGGTGCTTATGCATCATAAACGACAACAATGTGATTTGATGTGAACAGCCATTCTGTCATCTGTCCTTCAGGCCTACGGCTCGGGCTGTGACATTGTCATCTTGGCCAGTGATTTCGAGTGTGTGCAGATAATCCCGGGTGCTCAACATGGAAATATACAGGTGGGCTGTGTGGAGTGCTCCCACCAGCTTGGCAGGGTGAGTCTCACACACACACACACACACACACACACCACACACACACACACACACACATACACATACACATACACATACATACATCTCTCATACATTCATCGCTCATCACATTCTGTGATGAGCGGTCAAGGGATTTTCTCAACAAAATCTGCATATTGCTGTTACTGCACCAGACCACTACTCAAACTGCCGTTTGGGAGGAAATTACAACGCGTCCGCTTCCCAACCTGCTATTATAAAATGGTGATCCACAACCGCCTACACCCGTAGTTATAGCCGGGTCACAGGGGCCAATTATTCAATCCGGACATCTCTAAAACACACACACAAATACACACCCATTTCACTTCTCTTAGTGTTCATTAGTATCAACAATTGCGCTGAGCCAGGGGAAGTTACAATGCAACCATTTCATCGCTGAGTGCTTTCGTCTCCTGGCTCTTTCAGCAACTCTTCCCTGCCTCCTGCCTTTTCTCTCTCTCTCTCTCTCTCTGTCTCTCTGTCTCTCTATCTCGGTCTCTCCCTGTGTCTCTCTCCCTCTACGGTGGGAGTGACTGTGCAGATGCCCTGATGAAATGAGTAATGTAGTGATGATGAAGGCAGCTTTTTATTTTTAGATTGCCGCCTCTTACGGGAACACGGTCTGCATCTTTGAACCCATTGCTACCAACCCAAACAAACGCCACAAGGTGA
>OOFG01102355.1:0-10348 GCA_900323295.1 Molva molva | reverse complement strand
TGTTTGTGTGTGTGTGAGTGCATGCTTGTGTGTGCGTGCGTGTGCGTGCATGCTTGTGTGTGTGCGTGTGTGTGTGTGCATGTGTGTGCGTGTGTGTGTGTGTGTGTGTGTGTGTGCGATTGTGTGTGCATGTGTGTGTGTGTGCGTGTGTGTGTGCGTGTATGATTGTGTGTGCGTGTTTGTGTGTGTGCATGTGTGTGTGTTGTGCGTGTGTGTGTTCCAGTCCTGAGCATTTCCACAGGCAGAGGAGGACAGGCACTACGGGTCACCCCCTTGTCCACTCCAGAGACAGGAAATGGCTCCAACGTGGCTGTGAGTGAGGCCTTATTGAATCCCCTGGGGCTGATTCAGGCCTCCTTTCAGCACTGGAACACCAGGTTCATTGAGCAGAAATGAAGTTAAGTGAAAAACACGGACGAAGATCTACGGCTCAGGAGGGACTGTAGGAAGAGCCTGTGAGATCGTACAGATGTTCGAGTCTATTATTAGCGTCGCTAAATAATGCACTGACAGACTGTGTCAATATTGCATTGAGTTTGAGGTTTTTACTTTTTGGGCAACAGAAAGAAGCTTACTTATTTTGTTTGAGTTTCAGTAAACATATAAATGGAATCTGTTTATGAACGTCATTCCGAGCGGAAGTCAAACAAACAGCATAGAAAATGGAGGCAATCCATTTCACTAATTAAATAGGCTCAAAAATTTGTAATCAACAGAAACATACATATAATAAATGTAATATATATAACATAAAATCAACAACTGCACAACAATTTTTAAAACATGTAGCCTCACTTCACAAAATCCGAACACAGAAGTCAGTAGGAAGATATTTGCTCATGGATTGTTTCCAGAGTCGTTTTGTAGGCACCTTGTGTATCTTGTCTCTCTCTTGGATGGCGTGCAAATATTCTACGTACAAGGTCTTAAAGTTGGTTTGTTACACTTGGCTGTGATGCGTGAGAGAGAGAGAGAATGAGAGAGACATAGAGACAGAGATGGGGCATGGCCTTATTTGTTTTATAGCCACAAGGAAGAGGAAATTAGCCAGAATGAAGGTTAAGTCGTGCAAATCGAGAAGCATCATCCATGTTTAAGGGGTAAAGGGGTTAAAGGCATAGCATGCATGGATTTCCTGTCACTCGCTCCCTCTTGGATAAAAACAAGAAGGAAAGAAAGAAAGAAAGAAAGAAAGAAAGAAAGAAAAAAAGAAATTGGCAAAAGGCCATTTGTAGCTCTGCCAAGATTTCTTGAATTGAGCAAAGTTGCTGATGGAAACACCCTTGGTGAGACAGTAAAAATACAATTGATGATTAGAGTCCATAGTAGTGCAAATATAGGTTGAATGGGTTGCAGTCAAAGCAACAAAGCACGACTATACTGACCAAAATATGATGTTCTGTCTTCACACATGGCCAGGTGGTGTAAATAGCTAAAACTTAGGAAAAACTCAGAAAATGGAATGGTACGATACCAGTCTGGGTTTGTCAAGTCAATCAAACCCAAATAAACCTTAAGTTTAAACAGAATGTTACTTGCATAAAACTACGATTTTGAACCATCATTTCAAATATTTGGGGTGGACCCCAGCCATCTGACTTTTCAGAGACATTCAAGCATGTCATGGAAAGTGCAGGCGTGTATATATTCCAGGGCACAATATATATTATACTGATCTCCCCAACAGGACAGAATTAATGGACTGCTGTCCAACTACTGCTGTCATGCTTGGAATAAGACAGGACAATATGGCGTCGAAGAGCTATGTTCCTGCAGTGTAAACTATATTATATCCTGTGGCCTAACTACTCTTTCTTTCTTTCTTTCTTTCTTTCTTTCTTTCTTTCTACTCGGCCACTATGTCTGATATGTAATTAGAATGGATTGTTGATGTTGTAGTTATTGAAAACCCAATATTTCTTTAATTTGTTACCACATAAAAGTCTTCAGCACTGTTATTTTCTCTATCATAGGCCATTTTGTCAAACAATCTGTAGAATAATTGTAGTCCTTGTCTCACACTTTAACCTTCAGCCTACATTCTTGAGGCTTTGTGAGACCATCCAGATATTCAAGTTTGTGTTCGCAGCAAAGAATAGTATCTGTAATTATTATAATGATAATACAAATGACCTGCAGAGAGAAACAGAATGTGAACTCGAGATCAGGATGGTCTCATGGGTACATTCGTGAGTTAAGAAAATTGGTTGGTGACGTATACTGAGTGACCTGTATTCTGTTGTCAGGCTGCCACCGTGTGGTAAATAGTTCGAATTGCGATTTCACGTCCCTAATTGTTATTATTTTTTGTTACATTTTTGCAGGATTAAATTATATTATTCGCAAACGTAATTGGACTGAAGTAGAGATAAAAACATAATACATGTATCAGGCCTGGTTATACTAGTAACGATGAAACTGTATGAATAATGAACTTAAATAATTCAAATAAAAAATACGGACTTCCAAATAAAATAGTGTGGAAATGCGAAATCCAAACGAGGAAAAATACGTCGACAATGCTTTCGAATATGATGAACGATATCGATGACGACGTTGCTTGACGTAAAACAAACAACTATTTTACGTCATCCGCTGCCACCATGTTGTTCAGGAAGTGAAAAGGGATACTGTACAGAACTCTGACAGTAATCTTGCTGGCGCTTATCATAATTAAGCAGCTCTATTTCCGATCGATCTAACTCATTTCAACATTTTGGTGACGCAACACAACAAGCAGCCAGTTTCACTGCTTGCTGATTTCGTGGGGGGTACTGATCATTTTGGATCACAAGTTATGACTTCTCTCACAAAGAGAACTTCAGGCCTGGTGCAGCGGAAGACCGAGGCGCATCGTAATGCCGAAAAGGAGAGAGGGTCCGACGAAGAGGAGGACGAAGCTCGACGCGTGGACGACGAAGACGACGACAAGGGGGACGCGAAAGACACCCGACTCACACTAATGGAAGAAGTATTGCTTCTGGGCCTCAAAGACCGAGAGGTAGCTGTTTGTTTCACACAGGTTCTTTAGCGTTCCTGCTTCAAGGTACAAGGAGCTCCGCGAAACAAAAACACATTGGCTGGGGATTTTAAAAAAAGTTATTTCGGCTTTTGTAGTGGTTTTATATTATTCCATAGTCGACGACCAATAATAATGCAGGTGGAGCTTACGTGATACGGATATGCTGTCAACACGTCAGCTAACAATGTTGATTTTACTCTCCCAGGGTTACACGTCCTTCTGGAATGACTGCATCTCCTCGGGTCTGCGGGGCTGCATGCTGATAGAGCTGGCCTTGAGGGGACGTCTGCAACTAGAAGCTTGTGGAATGAGGAGAAAGAGTCTGCTTGCAAGGAAGGCGAGTTATTTTGGTATATACGGTTGTCATTTAAATTGCTGCTTCCAGGAATTCTGGGGTTTTATTTCCAATAAGTGACCAGAGCTGGTTATGGTCCTAGTCCCGCCAGTACTAGCTCAGTAGAGTAGAGTTCCATGTAAGATGAGGAATATCCTTTTGCTATCCTAAACATGCACTTGCTCACCAATCTAAATAAAACACTCTGCTGCATATGAAAATATCACTCAATTTCAGTAAAATTAGTTATGTTAGTTAATTAGTAACATTAGTTTCAAGCGAAGTAATAGGGCTAAAAAGAGTGTCAGTTGATGCATTTTCAATTTCAGTTTTTCTGTGAGTTTTGTGAGTTAGTAATGTTTACCTTAAAAAATATGCCATTAGAATTGCCAGGGCTGAGGGTGAATATGTGCGTGTTTAACTCAAGGGGTGTCGTATTTGCGCAGGTCATCTGTAAATCAGACGCCCCGACCGGAGACATGTTACTGGATGAAGCCCTAAAACACATTAAAGACACGCAGCCTCCAGAGAATGTACAGAGCTGGATAGAGCTGCTGAGTGGTAAGATATATAAGCCTGAACACATACACACAAAGCCACATCTGATAGCATGTTGAACACCATGAGTAAACAATATTAAGGTTCTCTTTTTTTATCATCCGATCTGAGTCAACTTCTGGTGAAGTAACGTATAAAAATGAATGTGTCTGTCTTGCTGCCGTAGGAGAGACATGGAATCCTCTGAAGCTGCACTACCAGCTGAGGAATGTGAGAGAACGCCTGGCCAAGAACCTGGTGGAGAAAGGTGTTCTCACAACTGAGAAACAGAACTTCCTGCTGTTTGACATGACGACGCATCCGCTCACAAATAACACTCTCAAACAGGTGAGACTGGAGAGGACGTTCATGTTTCATTGAAACAAATGTGTGTAATAATAATGCAAAAGTATATTTGTATAGCACTTTTTTTTAATTAAGTGTACAAAGTGCACTCACATGCCCAATTGTTTAAAAGACAAATATTAACAGCTATCGATCAATCGAGGAAGGTACATGTAAACAAGATCACGAGCAGGTGGAGGGAGAGCAGCAATCAATTAATCAATGAACCTGATTGTCTGCATTTGCGAAAAATCTGTTGACTTAAAAATATTCTGTTTGTATCGCCGCCGGACTTTCACTTCCAAAGCGACTGGTGAAGAAGGTTCAGGAGTCGGTTCTGGAGAAGTGGGTGAATGACCCGCAACGCATGGACCGGCGGGTGCTGGCGCTGATTCTCCTGGCCCACTCCTCGGACGTGCTGGAGAACGCCTTCGCCCCACTGCCGGACGAGCAGTTTGACCTGGGCATGACGCGAGTACGCGGCCTCCTGGAGCTGGAGCCCGAGACGGAAAGCGCCAAGCCCAACGCCAACGAGTTGATGTGGGCCGTGGTGGCGGCGTTTACAAAATGAAAAGATTTTCGAGATCGATCGCAGGATCTGGTGTATAATAATAATAATAACGATAATGATAATAATGTTGATAATACTATTCTATCGGTGGGCAGAGTTCACTAACTTAAGGACGATCTATTGGGTTGGTTGGGCTGCTGTTTCGTAGAAGCCGTCGGCGATGCTAGAGACCTACTATAGGATCTTCCGTTTCTTTTGGTGGCGGGAAAAACCGTGAGTGTTTTTGGGGGGGAAGGGCGAGTAGGTGGCTGCTTTAGCGCTGTGGGGTACGAGGTCTGTGTTGGAGGACATTGGACATAATGAATGAATGAATGAATTCCGACACGGGTCTCTGAGCCCCATAGAAAGCTGGCTAGGACAGTAGGGAGGGGGGATCGCAACACACACACACACATGAAGATTTTACAGAGAGGAAACGCCATATAATTTATATTTATATATAATTACTAAGTCCATAGTCCCTTTCATCATCTCTCTACTTGTATATTTTGTTATTATATACTTAAATGATGGTTATGGGTAACCTCACTTGGGAATTTTCACACGGAAGCCATCCTCAACTTGAGAATATGATATAGCTATATATGTGTAATTGATAAGGGTACATCCTCTTTTCTACAAATTATGGGGAGTCTTCCATTTTTTGTTACTTTTGCTAACATTGAGTCCCTTACCATTTATTTCCAGTCAGTAGCCACAAGGTTCGACATTGAGCGCCTTGAACGTGTTTTATGGTCAGTTTTAGAAAATCACATCTAGACAATTGTAGATTGTGATTTTTGCCTGCATAATTGTTCTTGTAATTACTGTTAAGTTGTTACTCAAGATTCCCATGGAAAAAAATTCAGCAAAATATTAGGAAGACATGACGTATCCCAAAAAATGAATCTCAAACAAGCATCCCATTGATATCTTGAAATATGGATCACAATTACTTTGATCACACAAGTATATTGATGGTTGTTGATGGTGGTTGTTAATCAATCAGACTGTTTATTTGTTTTTGTTCAGTCTGGTTTTATGCTTTTTTTGTTTTTTCCATATTGGGATGTTGGGATATTGGGTCTCTTTCCATATTGGGATTTTTTTGTTTTCATCTTTGATCCAGATTCGCCCATGTATTGATAATCACCGTAGTGTGCGGTTTTTCCTTGCACATAACAAGAGGTCCAAAGAACGCTTGGTCATTGACTAAATATATATATATATAAGTAAATATAAGTACAAAAGATCATGCATGCTTTTGGTGGACCTATTAGGGATCTGATTGTGGATGTAGCAACAGCAGAGGAAAGACTTGTATGAAGTAATTGTATGTGTACAACGAAATGACATTTAATGAAGAAATCGATGTTCTCTCCTATTCTGTCCTAATTTCTATGCTTTTCTACCACAGAGAATAAAATATGGATCCTTTAAGTGCCTGACTTTATAAACCGCTTGCTGTTGTCATTCTCTATCAAGGCTTGATGGTTAAGTAATAATTGGTTATTATATTGGTTCATATTTAAATGTACCTTTTTAACTACAGCTCACACTTTTGTTCAAACTTTTTTCACTGCTGCCATCAGTTTTATTCAAAGTATGTGAAATGATGAGTGTCTACATTTTATTTGGTTACCTTTGAACTGAATCAAAATGTAAAAGATTGCAGAAGTGAAAACATCGAAAGCTATAGATCTAACATTTATTAGCAACTAAAAGTGTAAAGTAGACAACAATCAGCTGGCTCTTTAGTTTCATATACATGAAAAGCAATTTTTCTATCAAATTTCACGTCAAATATCTTATGCTTTAAAGATATGACTTGTTTGTGTCCCTTCAAACAACAGTCTTGGCTTCTTGTTGTTTTTCTTCTCCCTTCCACATGGTGGTTCTTTCCACCAGGGACTCATGGGTCTGAACTATCCCACACCTTAAGCTTTCCACTTCCCAGCCATAGCCTGTAGTGAGAGGGGGATCTATACAAGGTGATGAATTCCAAATTCCCATTCTCCAAAGACATGGGGGGCGGGGTGTGTCCAGCTGTGGGGAACCCCCTCCTCTTCTTCCTCTTCTTTTATAAAGAGCGATTATCGTAACCGCATACTGCATCGCAAACTGGTCCTTACAAGTCCATTCTGGCGCGTTCATTAGTATTTGGTGATGTTCTTGTAATGTAACAGCATTTTCAGTAGTTTGTATCTCCAATGAAGACGGTCGCCGAAATGCCGTAACTTGTACGCACATTCAAGAACATGAGCGGTGTATTCTGGGAAAAACAGTGACGCAACATCAGTGACTGTAACATATACATACATTCAGAAGAATAACAAGTAAACTATTCAACAAGGACAGATAAATATCTGAAGATACATACCTGGATGTGCCATTGTCAGTGCTTGCTTATCCGTTTGAATTCAAAGTAAAAAGTCTGTGTAGTCTTGTGTTTTGAGGGCGAGGAGTCGCTTTTATATCCGTTGAGCTTGACAAGAAGGAACAGATATAAACTATTGTTGGCCGGTGAAGTTTATATACCTGACGTCACAGACACACGGGGAGGGAACCCCCTTGTGTTCGGGCCAAGTTCCTCCTACTTTTTAAGTTTCTCTGTTTACTGAACGCTGTCACATGCTTTCTCGGTGGACGGTATACGAGGTCAAAGCTCCAAGCGCTGGTTGTTTCACTTCAATGACACCACACAACGTTCCAACATGCCGGTCTTGGATTGATTCTGTGGTGTTAGTGTAAGCATACTCCACTGTCTGTCACACAAAAACATAGGCATGCTGACTCGTATGCTTATTTTTCTTACTGCAAACACAATCAATATTCATGGATCAATATTCAATATTTTGTGAATATATTTAGTAAGATTTAATCTCAAGTAGGAAGATGGACGCCATCATCTCTTAGGCCACACACACACACACACACACATATATATCTATATATATATATAGATATATATGTCTAGATATATTGTGGAGGATCGGGTGAACCTCAGCTCAAAATAAATAAATAAAAATAAAGTGGCTGTGGAAATGGAAGGAGCAATCTCTGCGTTGCTGAAGGGGCAAATGGAGCTCCAGGCAGCGATGGCGACCTTGTGCCAGAGGTTGACCCCGGCTGGGGAGGTACCCCTCAGCCCCAAGGAGGTGTTAACAAAGCTCACGCCTGATGACGATGTGGAAGCTTACCTTGAACTCTTTGAACGGGCCTCCGCCAGAGTGAAATGGCCTGCAGCTGGTTGGGCGGGGATCATCTCCCAGTACTTGTCTGGAGAAGTCCAGCGGGCCTGCCAGGACCTATCCACCGCGGAGGCAGCCGACTATCCCACCCTTAAGGACGCCATCCTAGCTCGCTACGGGTACAGCCTACCAGCCCGGGCTCAGAGGTTCCATACCTGGGCCTGTGACCCGGCTCAGCCAGCCCTGAGCCAGGTAGCCTCCCTCACCCGCATCACTAGGAGTTGGCTCACCGAGGGACCCGGACCCCCGGTGGTAGAGAGGGGGGTTTTGGACCGCTGTATAAGGGCGCTACCCCCAGAGGCTAAGAAGTACGTAGCCCAGACTAGCCCGGGTACCCTGGAAGGCCTGGTTGCCCTACTTGAAAACCACCAGGTGACAGTAGCAACGTTGCGTTCCACAAAGGTGGAGCCCCCGCGGACCGGCAGGGTGCTGCAGAATCCTGGGGACCGGCTCTCAAGTCCAGCGATGGCTAGCTCCAGGCCTTCACCACCTGGAGACCGCCGGCCCCTCGTGAACCGGGACCGCAGAAGATGCTACACCTGTGGAGAGGAGGGCCACATAACATGAAATTGCCCCGCCAGAGACGTGTCCATGCCCTCTGCCGGTTCCACCGACCCTGGGGGGCCTCCCTGCCTGTATATCACCTCCTGCTGGGAACACGAGGAGACGAAGGCCCCCATGTTCCCCGTCAAAGTCGGGCGGAAGGATACAGAGGCCCTCCTGGACTCGGGCAGTGCCGTGACTTTGGTCCGGCCTGAGTACGCCGGAGAACCTCCTGTGTCCACGGGGAAGTGAAGCCGTACCCCACCACGTACGTCCGACTTAAAACCCCATGTGGTCAAGCTACCCTAAGGGCCGGGGTAGTGGAGAATTTCCCTGTACCAGTTTTGGTGGGGAGGGACCGCCCATTGTTTTTCCGTTATTGGAAAACTGACCCAAAGGTGACAAGGACTACTGGAGGAAGACGGCGGACCTGTCGATGGCCAAACCGTGCCCAGGTATGTGACGCGGGTCGGCATAGCCAACAAGATCTTGACCGACCAGGGATCGTGCTTCATGTCAAAGGTAATGACCGAGATGTGCAGGAGGCTAAAGGTGAGACAACTGCGTACCTCTATATATCACCCCCAAACTGACGGTCTGGTTGAAAGGTTCAACCAGACACTGAAGCAAATGCTACGGAAGTTAATTGATGTGGATGGGAAAAACTGGGATTGTGGGAGAAAATTACTGAGGTTTAAAGGAACTATGAGAAACATCTTGCTCATATGTTTGAAACCAGTGTGGAAAGAGGCCGAGTTAACAAAGGGAATTCCATGTGTCATTTATGACACCTCCTGATAGTCCTCTGCTAGGAGCCCCTTATCTTTTTGATTAGATCAGAGCATGCCCTAGGGTGACCGGTGACTCTAGTCTATTTCTCAGTTCACTTAGATATTAAGGTTAAGTATATAAGGTAAGTATTGTTACAATAAAGCTAAACGTTAAACACTGTAGTAATATTATCTGGCCCCTTTGAAGGAAAGGTCAACAAATGCCTACATCCTGAGGGACATTTACACATGTCTGTCATTCACACCATTTGCCTTCCAAAAGGTGAACCCCGGTTACTTCGCTGACTGTATAAGTGGCTCCTGAAAGGGATGTCTGGCTCACGTCACCGTGAGAGGGGGAGACGGGGAGGACTCTGTGACGTCCAAAAGGAGGAAAGGGCCCCCCCTGCGGTCTTCCTGTCTCATGGTACTTTCACCAACTTAAGAGGTTAGAGTTAACTAGTCAATACTCCAGTTAGAGTCAGACACTGCCAGCTTTATGAATGTATTCCACAGGCACATACAGTGGTATTGTTGTTAATTGTTTCAATGCATGTTTTACTTTTTAAACAGAATTGAGTATACAGGACTCATCCCATAAACACATGTGGTATATCATGTTTGTCTTAAATCAGGATAATGAACAAGGTGACGAGTGGATTTTAATCCCAGAGTATTTCTCTACCCCACATAGGAGATAACTAATGATTGAGATGTTTAAGATGTAACTTATTTTTACTGTAATGTTGATATGTCTTTACATTGTAATATACTGGGAATACAGGGCGGGAAGATAAGTGCATGTTCAGTAAATGGGGAACGGGAGTGGGAGACACAAGAGGTGTCCAATTTCAAGGCCCGTAGTATAGAGCGTTGTGATTGGCCAGTGCATGTAGGGGGAAGCCACACAATTAGGGAATATAACATGAAGCCTGATGACTGATCAGGAGTTCTTTGCAAACCAACTCAGGTTTTGTTATTGCTTCTGTGCAAGTG
>OOFG01102346.1:0-11313 GCA_900323295.1 Molva molva | reverse complement strand
TGGAGGACAGCAGCGAGGACCCCGGGGGTGCTGCGTCGTCAGAGTCACCTGGAGGAGGGGACACCCGTCAACACAGACACACTCCGCAGCAGGATGGGCCCTTGGACATGCTGGGAGGGGCCGGAGAGCCTCGCCTTTAGGTCAGCACCCGTCACGGCCTCGCCAATGAGACGGGTGAAGAGGGCTGAAATGTTGGTGGGTGGAGGATATGTTTGTGATGGGCAGGGTGGGATAACACCAGGGCTGGGGGGTTTGACTCCCAGACCAAAGCGTTCTGGGTTCAATCCCCAATCCCCCCAGCCCTACATGGAGGCAACCCTATCATCATCATCATTAAGGAACCCTGCTCCTTTATGATGTATGTGATGTATCTGTCGTGTGTAGTGTAGTTACTGGAGTTCACTTTGGATAAAAGCGTCTATTGCGTCGTATACTATTGATGTGATATATCCAAACTCTAGTGATGTGATATGTCTGAACTCTAGTGATGTGATATATCTGAACTCTAGTGATGTGATATGTCTGAACTCTAGTGATGTGATATATCTGAACTCTAGTGATGTGATATATCTGAACTCTAGTGATGTGATATATCTGAACTCTAGTGATGTGATATATCTGAACTCTAGTGATGTGATATATCTGAACTCTAGTGATGTGATATATCTGAACTCTAGTGATGTGATATATCTGAACTCTAGTGATGTGATATGTTTAAACTCTAGTGATGTGATATATCTGAACTCTAGTGATGTGATATGTTTAAACTCTAGTGATGTGATATATCTGAACTCTAGTGATGTGATATATCTGAACTCCAGTGATGTGGTATATCTGAACTCTAGTGATGTGATATATCTGAACTCCAGTGATGTGGTATATCTTCTTATATCTTGCCTGATGCAGCAGAAGCCTGCTCCACCATCCCGACCTTCACCATCTGGAGAGATGGGGCAGAAGATGAGTTACCACCAGAACCAGAACCAGCTTTCATTCATCCGCCTCAACGTGGACCAGCATACTAACACTGCCCCCCCTCTCCACCGGCCCCACGTGCACTAAATTCACGTGCACTGCCGGTTAAAGGAGGTGTCAGCAGGGACTTACCCCGACGAAAGGGATGAACTTCTGGCAAGACTCCTCATCAGGGCTGGGAGGCAGAGTTGGAGACCAGAGAGAGAGAGCGAGAGAGAGAGAGAGAGAGAGAGAGACAATAAAATATCAACATGCAGTAGAAAGAGAGGATCGTTCTACGTGATTTGAGGAAGCGAAAAGGTGAAATCAAAAGAGGCTACAGCCCAGAAGCAGAAGTGACCCGATGTTCCAAGGTAGAAGACTTTAGTTACTATTTCATAGGGTTAGTCACCTCTGTCATCCCAACAACTAAGTTAGTAATTTCCGGTGAACGATAGCAGGAAACTATGTAGTTTGCATACTACATTAGTCGTCAACCAACCAGAAACTACACCACATCAAAGCATGCTCTGCTGGAAGCCAGGCTAGGGAACCAAGACAGGAAAGAATCTTTCCAGCAAGATCATGCTGTCATGATTCAGCAGAGAGCAGCAGACATGCAAACCCCTTCCCCAGAGAAAGACCAAATCTTTCAGAGCAGAAGGAAAGATCTCGGGATTTCCTTTCGGATCAGCCCAGCATATCAAGACTAGCAGCAGATTAATCAGGAAATAGACGATGACAGACTACAGTAAAAGAATAGGTTGAACCAGGAAGTAGACGGTGACAGACTACAGTGAAAGAATAGGTTGAACCAGGAAGTAGACAGTGACGGACTACAGTAAAAGAATAGGTTGAACCAGGAAGTAGACAGTGACGACTGCCATCGCACAGGAAGAGCAGCAACCGAGTGATGGAGCTCCCACATGCACTACCTGTAGTAGCGGTAGTGCATGCTAGCCACGGCTAGCTAACGACTGTTCAACTATTTTCCTGAGGCTAACCAGAAAAATAACCTGTGGGTGGCAGGCAGCTACGCTAGCGGCTAGGCTAACTGCGCCGCCGATGCTATGTGAAAGGGTTGGTGCTCTTGCCTTGAGGAGACCTGCCAGCGGCTCCCCAGCGAGGAAACAGAGAGACTACAGAGAAGGAAGAGAGAGGACAGGAGAGAGAGAGAGAGAGCGAGAGAAAGGAAAAGAAAAAGAGCGAGAGTCTACACAGCATCCCTCTCTCTCTCTCTCTCTCTCTCTCCACTACCACCAGAACACAACACACTCCAAATGAAAACAAATTATCACATTTAAACTCATCCACACAGCCAAACATACATGGCCTGTCTTCATCTGGCCTCTCAAGGGGGGGTGATCGTGAGGTGATGTTTGAGGTCTTTTCTGTGGTGTATTTGATTTGTACGTCAGCTTAAACGGCACCCAAGCACTAAAAATCAAACCACATCACCAAGCTAGCTTTTGTACGTTAAGCGACATTACTTAATGTACGTCGTAATTAAGAAAATAAACAGTGATCTTATCAGTCTTTCGTAGATTCGTATCCTGATGTATTAGATGTAGACGCAAGCCAATAACAGACAGACACTGGGGGGAGACAGAGGATAGAGGACAGTAAAAGGGTTGGACAGGAAGAGGTGGGGCCAAGATGGACGAGAACACAGAGCTGACAGGAAACGGACTTCATGCCACTTTAACATGTTGATACCTGTCGGAAAAGTCAGCGAACATTCATGATAATTCATTACTCATAACGAATATCGGAATGATACGATGCTTTTTGGCACTTTGCTGCTATGACTTGCTCAGTTAAAGGAAGGTCAAAGGAAATCAGAGATATGACATGCTAGTGAAAATTTAGAGTCGGATATCGTTCAAATTTTCATACACTTATAAGAGGTCAATCTTTTCTGGCTCATTTTGAACGTAGCACAGTTCTAGATTTGGACATAGCGGTCGTGTCTTTTACGAAAAACAGTTGCATTGTTTTTTTCACGATCAACCGTTGTTTTGGGAGTTAAGAGCTTTTCAGTAGTGGACGCTACACCAGACGGCAGTTAAAGTAGCAGGCAGCAACTGGAAGGAAGAAGGGTCGAGGGATGGAGAGGGATTGTAGACAGACAGAACCAAGCACAGGATCTCCAGCAAACACACACAAACTCAAGCGTAGCCACAATACCTTACTGCAAAATCAAAATGAAAGCTCTTTTTCCTTCAGAGATAGAAAAGATCAAAGAATAAACAGGACAGGAAAAAACACATGTTATTCCCACACAGAGATGGAGACTACGGTTTAATGACAGGTAAACATGTAAAATAAACACACTCAATATCCCTGAAACCCAACCTACACTAATAAACAGCTGGTTAGCTATTAGCTGGATGGAGTGTGTCTTCCAAAAGGGCTTTTATACATTTAGTGAACACAGCAGATTCCTTATCACGAGCTAGAATTCATTGTTAAAAACCCAGTTTAAATAGCTTAAGTGGAATGTTTAACATCCCAAGTTCAGTCCTTTAACTTATATAATCAAATATAAATTCATTTTCAATCAAACCTCAACAAACATGACACATAATTGAATGACCCATGTATAAAAAACATGTATCAGTAAATCCCAACTGAAGATGTTAAAAGCCCCTTTTGGAAAACAGACAAACATTATTACGCAATATGTTGTTATGCTCTGCCTTTGTTAAAACAGCAGCCTAACCGCTCAACATGTTATTATGCTGTGCCTTTGTTAAAACAGTTTACAGAACAAAACGTCCACCTTCACCCACATGTTCCCAGTTCCCATTGGAAAATAAAACCCACGTGTGTGTGTGTGTGTGTGTGTGTGTGTGTGTGTGTGAGCAGGCTAACCCAGACTTTAACACTATCAGGGTCTGAAGCCAGATGTTAAAGACTCTTACTAGTGTGTAAAGAGGAAGCGTCAACACACGGCTATATTCTAATACGAGAGAGTACTGCTTCGTGAGCGTTCTGTGAAACAATCCCTCCTCATTGGTCCTTTTGGGACCAATGGAGAATGCAAATCCCGGACCAACCGCAAGGTTTTCACGGAAACAGAGTAGACGTTGCAGACCTGTTTCACAACACGCGTATGAAGCGGTACTCTCTTATCAGAAAAGAGCGGGCTGCGACGGGGCCCCTGAGTGGACCAGAACCCACCTCTTCTGTTTGTAGGTCAGCATGGCCTCTGCTATGGGCAGCTGGTGGGCCCCGTTGGCCCCCAGCATGTACTGCGTTACCCTGGCAACCACGTCCGGGCTCTCTTGCGCTGTTGGACACAGGAAGCAGGATTCACGGTCGGCGTGGCAACACTCATGCATCCGCATACAACGTGGAACCAATAGAGAGACGCAGCCATCCGTACATCCGTCTACGCTCACTTTTATCGTCCTCATGATTTTTCCTTTTTGCTCCATATTTGATGTTATACCTTCACAAAGGATTGTTGCTAACTTGTCAACGTTATCACTTTAGCCTTTTATTTATTATCAATACTGTGTTTGTTTTCGTTTTTTTCGCGATTTAAACTTAAAAAGTGCATCCACACTCCATTCAAATCCATTTAAAGTCGCAATGTGTAACATCTCATCTAGCTCGGAGCTTAAAATTACCTTTTAGTCAATGCTGATCGAAAGGGATTTTAATAATGTTATCAATAAGGGCACATCCTATAACTGACATTTTCTACAAATCTACAAATAAAAATGCCGGCCAGCCAGTACCTCTCTTTGTTTACAAGAATCTACTACAGACTCCCAAAACCCCTCCCACATCCCGCCTACTAACCGGGAGGGGCTCAATCTTACAACACCTTTAATTGATCAATTTAAATGTATTAATAATCAACACCTTTAATGGATCAATTTAAATGTATTAATAATCAACTCATATTTCAAGCAGACACCAGTTTGAATCACAAGCTAGCTGTGTTTGTGATAAAGGCTGGTCTCTATTTAAAGGAGACCCCAGCTACTGGGGTCTACTGGGGTCCAGACCGGCCCTGAAGGCCCGGGTCTCGGCGGTCTCCTCCTACCCACGACGGGGGCCTCGGCCTTGTGGAAGAGCTCCCTCCAGGCCGCGTCCTGGAACAGACTGTTGTAGCGGTAGTCGATGGAGCCCAGGTACTTGGAGACCGGATGGGCGCCTGGGCAACACCACAGAAGAAGAACAGGAACGTTACGGCGGGAGAGAGAAGTGTTACGAAGGACCTTTCAAAACACCTTGGGTTCGTAACTTCATGCTTCAGTGATGCGCTCGCTGTTTGTCTATCAACATGGCTACCTCAGCCACCCTAGCTCACTCGTACTCATCGTGGAGTGAGTCCTTCTCAAGGTTTCTGTTCCGCTGGAGTTTTTAAGGAGTTCCCTCCTTGCCATTATGTATTTTGTTGATCTTTTACATAACCAGGTTTGTCCCATTGAGAGAGAGACCTGGAGCAGCCAGAAGCAGTAGACAGGGGTACATTTAACGACACATTATGTACAATAAGTACATTAAAACACAAAAGACATACAATGAAATAAAATGGACGCAAATCTCACACAACCAGTGACTCAACATTGCAAAACAGCAACAACCTCCCGAAACCATTCTCGCTTACAGCCTTCGTCTGCAGCGCCTGTGTCTGTGAAGCCTTTAACTCGGACAGTAACTGGTATTAAACTAGTACTACAAAGATACAAGATAGTCAGAGCACAGCGAGGGGAGAGGGGGAGGGTACGCACCAAGGGGGATGATCAGGAAGCGCATGTATCCAAGCCAGTCAGGGGTCTTGTGAGACAGGTGGTCCACGAAGAGCCTTAGCACGGCGCTGAGGTAATGCTGGGGGCCCGCCACAGCCACCTTCATGGGGACCGGGGTCTGGGAGTTACAGTTACAGCTGGGGACAGAGACACACTACAGTCATACTGGGAGTTACAGCTGGGGACAGAGACACACTACAGTCATACTGGGAGTTACAGCTGGGGACAGAGACACACTGCAGTCATACTGGGAGTTACAGTTACAGAGACACACTACAGTCATACTGGGAGTTACAGTTACAGAGACACACTACAGTCATACTGGGAGTTACAGTTACAGAGACACACTATAGTCATACTGGGAGTTACAGTTACAGAGACACACTACAGTCATACTGGGGGTTACAGCTTGGGACAGAGACACTACAGTCATACTGGGAGTTACAGCTTGGGAAAGAGACACTACAGTCATACTGGGAGTTACAGCTGGGGACAGAGACACTACAGGAAAAAGAGAAACAGAAACAGAAAAAGAGACAGACACAAAGACAGAGAGACAGAGAGACACAGAGACACAGAGAGAGACACACAGAAAGAGAGCTAGATAAAGAAAGAGAGAGAGACCCATAGAGTGAGCCAGAGAACAAAGAGAGAGAGAGCTACTCACAATCTCTGGATGCGGGACACGATGGTGTTGAACGCGGCCTGGATGTCTGCGGTGGTGCAGGTGCAGACCACAGGGAGCTGGTGGTTCTGGAGGACGTCAGACAGGTACTGAGAGACGGGGAGAAACACATCATACATCCGCATTTTAGAGCCTTTTAAGATCCATAAAGCTCTCCTGCAAAGTGTGTGAGTTCCCGGCCCCAGATCCCGGCCCCAGATCCCGGGCCCTGCCCACCTGGCCCTGCCAGTCGGAGGTGTTGACCAGGATGATGCTGTCGGGCAGGTGTTCGTCTGACACCAGGATGTGGTTCAGCTGGTCGTACACCGTCTTCCTGGGGATCTGCGGGGAGCAAAACAAACGCACCCAAACATGCCTCAGTCATCCACCCAGCGCAGCATCAGGTTGGATCCTCTGTTACCGGGAGGTTTTTCACACAACTTTGACGATCCCTCATCCTAAGGTAATGACACAGTAGTAATTACTTAAGGTTTTCTAGTCTGACCCATTAAGAGGGAATGAAGTGACTTTCCAAGGTTTTTGTCAGGTTTTCACCTGAATTGAAACCTATATCTGTGTTTTGTAATGATATCCAACATCCCATCTGCTGCTGTATTGACCATGTTGCAACAGCCCAGGTTGTTGCAACACAAATGCATTTAGTTATTATTAAAACCGTTATGGCCTGCAGTGCTGTCCTCCCACCTGCAGGTGGCAGCGTGTGTCTAGGGAGCGCTCGTTGTCCAGGCTGTTAGCTCTCTCGTTCTGAGGTCTGCTGGGCTGACGTTCCTTCAGAGAGGTGCTCCGCCCACGCCGCCCGGCTAACTTCGGCTCCTGCCTGCAAGGAGAAGGGTTACTGGAGGTATTGTATTACCAGTATAAATATCATGAGGTGGATGTCATTGTCTAATGGCACCAATGTGAGCCAATCAGAAATCAAGATTACAGCATCTTTCGTCTGACCACCAGAGGGGGACATTCCTCGATGTTCAATTTAAGTTTTTTAGTCATCCCTTTAATATATTATATCCCATTATGGAATACAGGGCCATAAACGACCAGTTGAGTACACAATACCAGAATGAAATGTATAAAGTTATGTTTAATTTATGATTTATTAGTTTGTCTTGGTGATCAACAGTCCATATGTTATGTCTCATATATTCTCCAACATGTGTATTTACCTGTTGGATGAAATGATAAGCGACTCTGTTTTGGTCATCTTGCCAATAGGGGGCAGTCTCTCCAGAAACATGTCCATGTTGTCCATCTCCAGCTCGGTGGTGGGGGTCACGACCCCTGTCTGGTCCTGGAAGATTACACCCCAATCCCCCAGAGAAAGAATCAGTGATCATTTATCATTCATCACGTTCTGGAATCTGTTAAATCACAGACATTTTCTGGGGCCAAAACTGAAATCTGCTATTGGAATTCCATTTCCGACCACTAGAGGGCAGAAACGGACTGCTCACCAACTACTAGCGTTGCATTTCCTTGTAATACAAATTCTATCTACCAATCTTCCAGAATTTGAATTCAGCGAATTTGGATTTAGTTACATGGCAACAACACAGGCTACACGACAACACATGATGGAGGAATTAGAAAGACAGGAACCAACAGGCAAGTACTTACAAAAGACACATTATCAGAAACACTGTCAGCCTGGAACTTAGCACCAACGGCCCGTGAATTCTCCTGGTCCACCTGGGGGAAGAGACCGCAGCAGTTAGTCTAGTGGATAAGGTTCAGGTTTCGATTCCCAATCTCTGCAGTCTACCTGTAGGCGTCCTAGAGCCAGACACCTACCTGGTCCTGAACGACATGGATCTGAATTCACTGTCTAACCCCTACCTGCTCCACAATGACATGAATCTGAATTCACTGTCTAACCCCTACCTGCTCCACAATGACATGAATCTGAATTCACTGTCTAACCCCTACCTTCTCCTGAATGACATGAATCTGAATTCACTGTCTAACCCCTACCTGCTCCTTAATGACATGGATCTGAATTCACTGTCTAACCCCTACCTGCTCCTTAATGACATGGATCTGAATTCACTGTCTAACCCCTACCTGCTCCTTAATGACTGTAAGTCGCTTTGGATAAAAGCGTCTTATTAAAAAGTAATAGTGAGTAACAGTAATAGTTCATTAGTATTCTCCATGTGGATTGAAGGTCTTCCTCCAGAGGAAAAAGGAGATTAGTAGAGAGAGATAATTTTCCTCTGCTCTCCGTTGTCTTAATGATGACTTGCTATTTGCCCTGGAGGTGATTATCACCTTGCTGTCCCTGGGGAGGAAGATTACATCTGCTGACTGTGGGTGTGGAAGGCTGTATCTATGGGTCAAATGTTTACCACCTCAAACAGTAGCAACTCTGGTCTGCACTCGGTCTAAAGCATTTTCTTCTTTTAGAAACTTGGTTTGGTTTCACATTGATTTTTAGCAGTTAAAACTCAGACTGTCTTGTAAATTGTCTGCTAAATGACTGAAAGTCAACGTAAAGGACTGCAGTGTTAACCGGGATTTGAGTACCATCGTGATATCGGTACCCTTACTCTTGTTGACAAAGTCCTGTAATGCCTGGCTTTTAAGCACAGGCAGTTAAGTCCAGACTTCAGTTGTAAAAACAGATAAAGAAGTCTGAGCCTCTGCCGTACTGGTGCGGACTGGATTAAAAACATCCGTGTGATGTGAAAAGGTAACTCCAGTTTACACCCCCAGTGCGTTTGGCTTCAACACAGTAAACAATGCGTTCCCAGTAATACCGAGGTTTCCTCAATAACCTGCCATGACTGTGACCCTCGCAGGAGAGTAAACAAACACACATAATGTACCCCGCAAGGATCAATAATCGATTTGATTATTGCCATCTGATTATTTGCCCATTTGATTACTGCCTATTCGAATAAATATTGCATATTCTGTCCCACTATAAATACTACAACTCTGTCGAGCGAGCTGTAGAGAACACTCATTCATGAGGGATAAGTAAGGGTTGCCGTGGCAACAGAGCATCCCTCCTCCTCCTCCTCCTCCTCCTCCCTGCACCTCCTCCCAGGGGAGTCGGAGGCGCCAGAGTCTGCTCCCCCGTTGGCCCGCATTGTCTGATACTCCTCCATAGGGAGGAGGTGCACCCCGACCCCACCAGACCTCCACCTGCTCCACCTCCACCTCCACCTGCTCCTCTCTAGCGGAACCAGCAGCAGTGGTTGCTGACTCGTCACGTAGCGCTCAGGGTTGGGTGGTGTTAGCTAGTGGTGTTTAATAGTACACGGTGTTGAATAATGTTGAGTGGGGTTAAATAGTGTTCATCAGTCGTGTTTTATAGTGTTTAATGGGAGTTAACAGTACAGGGTGTTGAATAGTGATGGTTGGGGGTTAGTAGTGTTTAATAGTGTTTATCAGTAGTGTTGAATAGTGTTGATGGTGATTAATAATATAGGGTGTCAAATAGTGTGTAGTCATGTTTAATAATATGTAATGGGGTTAAGTAGTGCTGAGTCATGTTTAGCAGAAGTGTTAAATAGTGCTGGGTGGTGTTAGACAGTCCAGGGGCCCCTCACCGGACTGGGCGGTTCCCGGTGGCTCCGGCTGCTGTGAAGGCTGCCGATCTCTGTCTGGGAGCTGGAGAGAGACAGGCCCTCGAAGTAGGGCCTGGAACACAGACCACACCCACCAGGTTAGGACCCCTGAACCAGGTTAGGACCCCTGAACCAGGTTAGGACCCCTGAACCAGGTTAGGACCCCTTAACCAGGTTAGGACCCCTGAACCAGGTTAGGACCCCTTAACCAGGTCAAGATATACACACAATACACCAGGTTAGGACCCCTTAACCAGGTTAGGATCCCTTAACCAGGTTAGGACCCCTTAACCAGGTTAGGACCCCTTAACCAGGTTAAGATATACACACAATACACCAGGTTAGGACCCCTTAACCAGGCTAAGATATACACAGAATACAACCAGGATAGGACCCCTTAACCAAGTTAGGATCCCTTAACCAGGTTAGGACCCCTTAACCAGGTCAAGATATACACACAATACACCAGGTTAGGACCCCTTAACCAGGTTAGGACCCCTTAACCAGGTTAGGACCCCTTAACCAGGTCAAGATATACACACAATACACCAGGTTAGGACCCCTTAACCAGGCTAAGATATACACAGAATACAACCAGGATAGGACCCCTTAACCAGGTCAAGATATACACACAATACACCAGGTTAGGATCCCTTAACCAGGTTAAGATATACACCAGGTTAGGAACCCTTAACCAGGTTAAGATATACACCAGGTTAGGATCCCTTAACCAGGTTAAGATGATACACCAGATGGAGATGCCCGCTGAGAGAGAGACAGGGGGAGAGAGGAGCTGGGATGACACAGCAGGTGGGTCGTATCAGATCCATTACAGCCGCAGGGTAAATATTGTTGGAGGTGGGATGGAAGGGCTTTGACCCTGGGAACAGCAAGCCTCCATTTCTCCTGAGGGGTCACTTCCCTGACCCTTCAGAAGAAATGGAGAAATGCCCCCACATTTGTGGGTCTTCTTAAAGAATAAAATCAGAATTGTAATTGTATACACTTATGTTAACATTTACAAAGGTCCAATTCAATCACCCGTTAAACATCGTTACATCCTGCTGCCAACATCACAACAACAGGAAATGTAATCAAGACAAATCGTAGAGGATATTGTCCAGTAGAGAGAGAGAGAGAGAGAGAGAGAGAGAGAGAGAGAGAGAGGGAGAGAGAGAGAGAGAGAGAGGGAGAGAGAGAGAGAGAGAGAGAGAGAGAGACAGAGAGAGAGAGACAGAGACAGAGAGAGAGACAGAGCGAGAGAGAGAGAGACAGAGACAGATAGAGAGAGAGAGACAGAGAGAGAGACAGAGACAGAGAGAGACAGAGAGATAGAGAG
>OOFG01102317.1:0-10543 GCA_900323295.1 Molva molva | reverse complement strand
ATGAGAGGGTAACAGCAGCTCTGACTGGACTCTTGGTGGAACAGAGGAGAAAGCAGCCAGCTGCCAGCTCTTCATATTCTGTCAATGTCTTTAGTTCTGGATCTCTACATGGAGGCATTCAGGGCCCATTTTCAGCCACCAAATCCTCTTTAAGTCTTTGACAGAAAGTTATGAAATCATTTATGGTGGTATGTTTTTGTACGTTTAAACAAAACAGTCTAATGTTTAACATTCATCTCAAATACTTGCACACATATAATACTTAAGGCTGCACTAATTCTTATGACCTCGATCATACAAAGATTTAAATGTGCAGTACTTGCAGTGAATTACAGTTGAGGTTGGGATGTATATGCCAATTGTATGCCATTTATGTACCATTTATGACCAGCTTAAGGAGATTATGGTTTCCTTGATGAGTGCGTTTTAACTACAAGATGCGTATGTTGAACAAGCCAGCATGCGTAATGTTTGTGAGTTTAATTGTGAGGGTTTTTGGTGAACTTCTCTGCTCGTCTCAAACTGCTTTTTAAATTCTTTCTATTCTTTTAATTTTGTATAACCTTTATTTACCCAGGTGAGAAAAAGGTGAGAATCAAAAGGTTTTCTAAAAGCACCCTGGCCAAGAAAGCAGCAAAATAAACATCTTCTTGCTGCTTTTTGCATCTTCTTTCCAAAGTGTTTTTCTCCCCTCATTTTATGCGTTTTATGTGCTAGTTTCGATCACCCATCTTTGTAATATAGTGCTGGTGGAAATACAGAGCCCCAGCGATCAATGTATTGTCTTGTTGTTGCCCTTAGCCTGTAGACAGCCATGGATTCTGGAGCCCGGCCTGGAAAAGTACTATTTTTATGGTTCGCCTTTTTTTTTTTTTCCTGCTTGTTTGCACAAATCAAACTGTCCGTCCCAGACTATCCATCCACGCAAGCTACCATCCCTGTTCCTTCAGGGCTCGTGCACTAGGGGGAGAGAACTAAACTGCATGGCCATGGCGGTATCACATCTTTTTGACGTTGCTATGACGACCATTTGGACGGCGATGAAGGGAGGGGTGGGATATGTCTGCTCCTTTTTTGACACAAAAGATTCTTTATAATGGTGGCGAGATAGACAAAGAGGAGGAGAGAGAGAGAGGGGGAGAGAAAGAGTGGGAGGAGAGGGAAAGGGGTGGATGAGGGGGAGAGATACAGTGCACAAGCCAGAGGCTGGGATGGGAGAGAGAGAGAGACAAAGAGAGAGGTTAGGCGAGACCATGAGAGGGGGGAGATACAGAGGGGGAGAGGTAGAGTGAGAGGAATCGAGAGAGAGAGAGAGAGATAGAGAGAGAGAGAGAGAGAGTAAAGAGGCTAAAAGAGACTAAATGGGCAACAGAGAGGAGAGAGATAGAGGTAGAGGTGGGAGACATATAGACTGAGAGAGGTGGGAGAGATATAGACTGAGAGGAGGGAGTGAAAAGAGAACGAAACAGAGAGAGGAGAGAAAATTGTGAGGAGATTATGTGAGGAGAGAGGGAGAGAGAGAGGACTTACAGAGGGGCTGTTAGCGCGTTGGGATGAATGTTAAAATCACTTTATTGCTCCTCTTTGTAGCTCCTCTTTGTCTACTGGTCTTAATGGCACACTGGGACCAGCTAATGAGCTGTAGCAGAACGTTCCATGGCTACTGGGAATGCTGGTAATGAGAAGGGATGATCATGAATACTCGTTTTGCACGTCAGTATTCGCTGACTGAATGTGTTTAAATGGGTTGATAGATATGACGACTAGAACGAGTAATGTTTGGAAGGTTTTTGATAAAATCGATGAGTTCAATCTTAAACCAGTTTAAGTATAACTGGGTAACTAAGAGTTCGATGGGCAATCATTTGTGCATTTATGTAAAGAAAAAAACGCTGAGGCAGACAAGTAGAATTCATCTACTACTACAAACTACTACAAACGTACACATTTTTTTCAAACGTACGAATATCTAGCGCACACTGCTAGATATTCGTACGTTTGAAAAAAATGTGTGCGTTTGTGTTTTTATATGTGTTCTGTGTGTGTTTGTTTGTGTGTGCCTGTGCAACCCCAGCCATCCAATCATCTCTCCTCCACCTTAACAGACAGACAATCACCATGGAGATCTGTCCTCGTTTCCATGCCAACGAGATGCAGGGCTGCCTCCCCCCTGGCATCAGAAAGATTTCTGACCTGGAATTGGCAAATAGCACTGGCAGATACACACACGCACACACACACACACACACACACACACACAAGCATCAACACACACACGCACGCACACACGCACACATGCACCCATGCACCCACGCACACACACAATCACACACACACACAAGCACATCCACACACACACACATCTTTGCAGTCTGAAGCTTGCTTGTTTTTTGATCTGGAAAGCTAAAGAAACAGTTAATCATCGTCCTACTTTGTGCTGATTAATCAGGATCTATGTGGGTGTGTATGTAATAAAATAAAAAATACGGTAAATAGAAAAATAGATTCAATTTACAAAACGGAAATACATGACATATTAATTCATATAAATATCAAAAGAGGACTACGTCACATAAAAGCCAATATTTTATGATTTTAGAAGTCTGCCGGCCTTATCTCCTCAGGCGGGTCGTTCTAAGGCATGATGGCTCTGGTGGAAAACCCACGGTCACCACAGGACTCAGAACATCACCACAGAACATCACCACAGAACATCACCACAGAACATCACCACAGAACATCACCAGAGAACATCACCACAGAACATCACCACAGAACATCACCACAGAACATCAGGCAGGGCCTCGCCTGACAATTTATGTCTGAACACTAAGCAGGGAAATTAGATCACTTCTTTATATTTATTTTATATTTTTAATACTGCTATCCTATTTATCCATCAACTGAAATTGTGTGTCTGACTATGACATTTGAAGCACATTTTTTTCACAATGATAGAGAAAATACAGTTGTATGATTAGGAAGAAAAATAATTTTGCAAATGCTGCTTACATTTTCAGGGGAGGGGGGTCGTATTAGGAAGCATTTCCGTGTTTGGTGGCAGTACGGTCACATTGGCGAAGCTTAGCTCGATCTTCATTAATCAGCCTGACCCTTGGAATACTTAATACAGATAAATCCAGAAATCCTCTTTAAGTAGAACAGGAACAAATAGATTTTAGACAGGGTGCCGAGAGAAAGATTCAAAGTGAAAAACTTTTAATCTTGTCCTATGTCCGCGGAGGGGAGTCTGAGTGTGGGTCAGCTGTGATGGTAGGTAGTGTTGCTGGAGGTTGGCCACCATATCACCACTTCTCAGCCCCAGAAGCATGCCTTACATTCCTGTCTCTCTGTCTGTATCTTCTCCTTGCCTGGTTCCACCCAAAACACGCAGGCAAGGCTAGCTCTATGCCCTCCATTATACCCTAGGTGTTAGCCCTAAGGCATGTGTGTGTTTGACCTTTGTACCCCTGTGAGGGACCGACGTCTCGCTTCAGTCGGCTGGGATAGGCCACACCCCTCGGACTCTGACCAGGAGTAATCTCAACCATCACTCCTGGTCAACATGGATTTAAAATAAGGATTTAAAGATGAAATGAGAAAATAAAAGATAAAAACGTTATAAATCCCTGATGGGAAATTAAGGTGTCACTGCAACATATAATATAGCAGAATTATTAAGAAATGTATAAGAAAATGCGAAAAACGACAAAACAATATTGAAAACTAACTTGGCATTGAACCATGTTTCATGACCTAGCATAAATACTGGCTACCGGTAAACGCCATGCTTGCCATAAAATAATTTTACTGTCTACAGTTAGCCAAAATTGAGCCATTCAATGAGCCGTTGGGTCTATGAGCCTTGGTTTGATGAAATGCAGCTAGCCAGCTATGCTAATCTGTGAATTGTGCTTGATACAAGACTCTGGATTTGGCTAAGGTGCTTAGAGATGTGTTATATATAGAGTTAATGGGATTTGCTCTCTCTGGGAAACAACCTTGATACTGGAGCAGGAGAAGACTTGATTCACCCCCACCCTTTGTCATGGTGGTTATCATACTGTTTCATTTTTGTCCGTGTACTTGGAACTTACAGGAAAAAAATGTCCCTGCATATTTTGTTATGCAGTTCAAACTATGTGGCTAATGTAGCTGTGCAGCTTATGTAGCTTATGTTGCTAATGTGGCTAATTGATCTAATTTGTCTAATGCAGCTAGTGTGGCTAATGTAAATAATGTGGCTAATGTAACACATTTTTCTTGTGTGACTAATCTTCAGATGCAAAGTCTTCACAGCGTTGTCCTTTTAAATAATCTTAAAGCAGGATGAATGCAGACCTTTGTTGCTTCATAAGCATCTTAGCAAAATTACTGATGGTTTGAGGAAGTGCTGCAGTAAATCCTACAAGCTCAAGTGTGTTGTGATGCTAAATATTAGCCCGTGAAACAAACCCTGTTGTTAGCGCGGTGTCAGAACAAACGTCCCTTATTTACCGTGCTTTTTACACTGTCTCCTCACTTTGAAATATGGTGAGACTTTATTTATTGCACAACTTTGAGAATGTCTCGGGACATTTGTCAATGTGTTAACATAGACATTACCACAATATAATAAAAGGGAGCATAATATAAATTGACAGAATAGAATAGAGAATAAGAGGATGGGTAAAGTACGATCAAATAGAACTGACAGTACAGAACGGAAAATAATAGATTAGACAATATGGTCAATAGTCTAAACCGGTTCAGAAACTTCAGAAAGATCAGCATTATTCTGCTGGGCTGCGTGTCATGGTCTGAAGTTGTCTCATTTTAAGCATAAAGCACCTGCTAGATGCTTAGAGAACAATACAATAAGTACTGCATGTTAATGGCCATTAGACACATGGCGCGTACACGTGGTGCTTTAACAACTCAAAACAGCTTCAGCGTCCGATAACCGTGTCTCCAAAATGTCCGACCGGTTATCTGACCGATCTTTAATGGCAGACTGGTTGCATAATAGCAAGCATTCCTCATGCAGTCACTGGGGAGTTGGCGTGATTGCAATCAGGTGGACGATTAGTCAGCTTGTTTTCACTGCAAATGTGCAAGAGATCTTCCTGTTTAGTTACCCAGCACTGAGAGACTCAGAGTAGCCTATCTATGGCAATCACACTGTCCTCCTCAGATCAGATGTTGTGATCCAAGCTAGATGTACACTCTAGATGTACATATATGATGAAATATGATGGATGGTTAAAAAAAAGTATTATACTAGTATTAGGTTGTGTCAGCATTAGCTGGGGTAGTGTTAGCATCAGCTGGGGTTAGATAGATTCTGGAATAAAACACAGAGCTGGAGGACATATATGTCACTCAGCGGTCTGCACAGAACAAGAATATTATTAGCATTCTTATGACTCTATAGACAACAGTGTGCTCATTGGAATCATCCTGGTCATCAACAATAGTATCATCATCATGAGCATCTTTATAGATATAGAGAGAAACAAGAGCGAGAGACGCAGAGAGAGATTAAGTGAAAAACCGAGAGATTGAGCGTCAGAGAGAGTGTGAAAGCTTGTGGGGGGAAGGCAAGTGTGTGGTAGGAAAGAGAGAGGGAGAGAGAGAGGGAGAGAGAGGGAGAGATGGAGAGAAAGGGAGAGACGGAGAGTGCGTATCCCTCTGGCTCTATGCTGTACCAGTAACTCAGGAACATTTGCTTTTTTGCTTTACATGCATGTCTACACACAAACACACACACACACACACACACACACACACACACACACACAGATACACAGCATCCAATCCATGGGTCCAGCTCCCCTCTGACTGTTTGTCATATTTACTGTGAAGGTGTCATCTCTGGTTGCCAGCGACAACCACTGCAGGCCTGATGCGGACTCCTGGGATCTCACAATTCTGCAAAGCTGCACAAATGATGTGCAGTTTCATGCTAGTCCTTCCCAAAGCTTGCATCAAGTTGATGATTAGTCATATTGGTTTCACTGAAAATGTGCAAAGATCTTCCTGCTTGGTTTACCAACACTGAGAAACTCCCAGTATCTGTGGTTTCAAACACACTATGTTGTGAGCCAAGCTAGATGTACATGAACGGTGCAATCTTTACTGATTTGTAATATAAAGAAATCCAAGTTCTGCGTTTTGAGTAATTAGCCTTTACCTAGTATTTAAGCAGTGACAGTGAGGAAAAAATATGAGCGCTGGCCTTAAAGTAGAAATGTGGATGTGGTGGAGGCATCAGGAAATACAATGTAACCATTGAGCAATGCCACAGAAGCCAGACCTGGCCTGGGCTACAATGTGACCTTGATCCGACCCTATTATCTGAAATGTCATGGTTGGCTAAACATCAAAATTAAAGCTTGTAATTAATTGCTTGTATCCAATATCATATATCTCAGTTTTGTGCCAATTTGGATGTTATTCCTTCTCCCTCATCAGAACATCTGCAAGCTCCATGCACTGACTGCCTGTCTAACAAAATGTATTTAAAACACACAGCATCCAACTGGAGAATTGAGGTCATTGAATTGGTTCAGATTGAGGAATGGGGTTAGCTATAGCCGGGGTTAGTATTAGCCAGGGTTAGCATTCGCTTGGCTAAGGATTAGCTGGGGTTATGGTTAGCATCAGCTGGGTTTAGCTTAATACTGGGATGAAACACAGAGCTATGTAACATTTATCACTCAGCTGTCTGCTCAGAACAGGAATATAATCAGCTTTCTGATGACTTTATAGACAACAGTGTCTTCATTTGACTCATCATCATTATCAATATCAACAATAGTATCATCATCATGAGCATCTTCACTAGATATAGAGAGACACACAGAGATAGAGCAAGAGACAGAGAGTTAGAGATAGAGCGAGAGACACAGAGGGAGACAGAGTGAAAAACAGAGATGGAGTGTGAGAGAAAGTGGAAGCTTGTGTGCGGGAGGAAAGAAAGAGCGAGTGAAGAGATGGAGAGTGCGTATCCCTCTGGCTATAAAGCTGCACCAGTAACTCAGGAACATTTGCTTTTTTGCTTTACATGCATGTCTACACAGGCACACACGCGCACGCACGCACGCATGCACACACACACACACACACACACACACACACACACACACACACACACACACACACACACACACACACACACACACACACTCACTCACACAGCATCCAATCCAGTGGTGAGTCCATGGGTCCAGCTTCCCTCTGGCTATTCATCATATTTAGTGTGAAGGTGTCATCTCCTGTTGCCAGCATCTCAGAACGTTGGCCTGCAGCGGACATCTTGGATCTCACCTTTCTGCAAGGCTGCACAAATGTGTGCAGTTACATGCAAGGTCCTTCCCGCAGCTAGCATTCATGGTTCCTGGTACACAGCAGTGTGTGTTCATCAGATGGAGGCCAAACTAAGGTGTGTGCAGTACAGTATTCTTAGCTTGCGTCCATGCGTAGAACCTTGTACAGACTACTGAACATGTACAGTTCTGTTATTTTATTATGTAAACAACTGATTTGTTTACCCACCTACCTTATTTGTTTAACAAATGTATTTGCTTTAGTCACACTGAGCTATTTTTTTATCATTTAAATTAGCTTATTGCTTCATTAGTGTGTTGTGAAAAATGTCAGTATGCAACATTGACTCGGTTTCTGCAAATACATAATAATAAATAAATAAATAATACATTTAGAAATAGAAAATTATAAATCATGGAAAAGGTTGACCATTGATTGGATACAGCGTTTATGTTGCAGAACACATGTATGAGGCAGTACTATATATTAAAAATAGCCCTGCATGGCGGCTCCCCTTTATTCAATGCATTTATTTAGTTAGTTAACTATTTAGGTTGTACACAATAACTTCATGCAGTAGGATCTTTCAAACAACATTGTAACACAACCAGGGAGGCTTTTGAAAGGCTTTCAAATGTACTTCTAAATGATCTGCATCAAAACAGCACTTATCTGTCCTCTGGGTCCATTTAAAACTAACACTGCTAATACCATACCAAATTGTAATCCTTTTTTCTCCTGGGGTTACAGGATTATCATTTGAGAGAGAATTAGTAGTACTAGTTGTGTATTTCAATGGCCCAGTACTTCTTTGAGTTTGGTTAGCAGTGTATTTGAAGGGCAAGTATTAGAATTAATATTCTGTCTATTCGAATGGCCATGACTAGTATTAGTATAATTGATTTTACTAGCCGTGTATTTCAATGGCCAATTTCAATTATGTATTTTTTATAGCAGAACAGTATTAGTAATTAATGGTATAATCAGCCGTGTATTTGAATGGTACAACAGTGCATGAGGTTCATTAGTTGGTTTGTTATCAGCTGACAACTGACACACAGCAGTAGTGTCAGGGCTGAGATTACATGACAAGGGGCCAAGTAAAGGGACCCCACCCTGGAAGACCCTAGAAACCCAGGGTCTGCTACCTCTATACTACCGCTCTTAATACTCTCTACTACTGCGCTACAGACTCTGTACTTTCTGGCATTATTTAGCAGTCAATTCAAACATGGGACAAATCTGCTTTTTTATCTTGCCTTGTGCATTACAATTTTCTGAAGGGATTATTTTATGATGCACTGTAATATGTATTGGTTATTAATATATATTTAGATTGAAATGCACTTCCAACTGTTATGTAACAATTTCCTATTCAAATTGTAATAGTTTTATATACCACCACCACAACTATGACGTAATATAAAATATTATGTATTTAGTGGAATTATTGTAAGATGCAGTAATACATACTTTAATGTATGTCCTGTGCTATGATGTAACAATTACATAGTCTTATTAAATTTAATACATTTGACTTATGTAACTAATGTAACTAATGTTACTGTACTATGTAATCTAATATTGTATGTTGCAACAAGGGGCGATTGCAACTATGACCTCCTAAAACGCTACAATTGTATTTTATAACAAGTTTATTATGACCCTTATTTGCTGGTGAGCTGTCAAAATAAAAGCCTGCTTATACAACTTCCCTATGGGGCTGTGTTTGCAAAAGCCTCGCTCTATATCCTTTTATTCCTTAACAAACTCATTCATCAGTGAATGTCTTGCATCGTATTTACAACCAGTCGTTTCCCTGTCTGTTGAACTGTGGCTCTTTGTCACGCTTCAAAACAGTGGCAACACAATGACATAATTACACAAGTTCAGTTCATGCTGTTAGAGTGAATAGTCCGCTTGTCCATTCGTTAGTACAATCAATATATTCAATCAATATAGAAAGCCCAAAGCACACAGCAGTCAGGACAGATGCAAAAGGCCTATCTTTGCATCCAAGATAAACGAGTCCTATTTGAAGGGAGTGTAAAAATACAGCCACCATTCGTGCTCCCTGTGCTTTGCTCCGTTAAAACGATAAGATTCCAGTTCTTGTATGAGTTGCAATACAAATATGAGGCCAAATTTGCATTCTAGTGTTATCGAATTTCTACTGAAAGCTACTGTTGGAAGGTTAGGTGATGGGAAGGGACTCAGGAGCGCTGTTTGTTTGTGATGTCATGAACAATGTGTGTGTTGGGATGTCATGAGAACAACTGTTTTGTGAGGAACATCTACTTCCTCAAAGTGTTTCCCACACGGCCAGACCGAAGTGGAATGATGGATGGAAGGAGTTTTAATTAAATTTAAGTGATAAATAAACCCAATTAAGTGTTGTGACCTTAAGTATGATTTAGAGTTGTGATAAGGCAATGGGAATTAATTTACTTCTCCAGCCCAATGTTAACCCATCACGTTTATCCCAACAGGGTCATCATCATCATCATCTTCTTCCGCTTATCCGGGGTCGGGTCGCGGGGGCAGCAGCTCTAGCAGGGGACCCCAGACTTCCCTTTCCCGGGCCACATTGACCAGCTCTGACGTGGGGATCCCGAGGCGTTCCCAGGCCAGTGTTGAGATATAATCTCTCCACCTAATCCTGGGTCTTCCCCGAGGCCTCCTCCCCACTGGACGTACCTGAAACACCTCCCAAGGGAGGCGCCCAGGGGGCATCCTTACCAGATGCCCAAACCACCTCAACTGACTCCTTTCTACGCGAAGGAGCAGCGGCTCTACTCCGAGTTCCTCACGGATGGCTGAGCTTCTCACCCTATCTCTAAGGGAGACGCCCGCCACCCTCCTGAGAAAACCCATTTCAGCCGCTTGTATACGCGATCTCATTCTTTCGGTCATCACCCATCCTTCATGACCATAGGCTCAGCTCTCTTTTCGTCACAACGGTGCGGTAGAGTGAATGTAAAACCGCCCCCGCTGCTCCGATTCTCCGGCCAATCTCACGCTCCATCGTCCCCTCACTCGCGAACAAGACCCCGAGGTATTTAAACTCCGTCACTTGGGGTAAGGACTCGTTCCCTACCCGGAGTAGGCAATCCACCGGTTTCCTGCTAAGAATCATGGCCTCAGATTTAGGGGGTGCTGATCCTCATCCCAGCCGCTTCACACTCGGCTGCGAACCGATCCAGTGAGTGCTGTAGGTCACAGGCCGATGATGCCA
>OOFG01102306.1:0-11847 GCA_900323295.1 Molva molva | reverse complement strand
TGCTACTGGTATTTGTTTGTCATATTCATATTGTTCATTCATATTGTTTTAATAACAAAAGTGTTACTTACCAAGGAACACATTTACAAATGTAATAATGGCAGCCACTGGAATTCCAGTCAGGAGAAGATAATATTTCTGAAAATAGATTTTAGCATATTTAAGATGTGATGTCAAATGGTTTGTTCTAGTATTGATAGAGCTGAACTAGTTGCCTTTGACCTCAACATGGCTTTACTGACCGAGCAAATCAGTTTACTTGTTACTATACATACCTATGCATGAAAAGATGCAATACTCACCAATAAGCGTAGAAATCTGGTGTCATAGTAGCCGCTGGGTTTGACCACAAACAGATTCTTCCCATGGCCCCAGCGTACTGCAACTGCAAAACAAAGGTTGCAGTTTGCGTGTCAGTATAATTATTGCTAATTTTCTGCCAGTGTAAAGTTCAAAAACACAGAAGATCACTTTGATGCTGCTTGATTTAAGAAATATTAAGCAAACAAGCTACTATGTATCGACCTGTTCTTTAGTCTTAACCTGGAGCAAATCACTACCACTGTGGGAACACCCAACTCAAAGGTGTTTTTTAAATCTGTTTAAGTAGCAACGTGTCTCGTTGTAACGAAAGAAAGACACTGAACATTATAATTATTATTAACATGCTTAAAGAACTAAATCATTTGACCCGAGAAGGAAAGGTGACAACACTGTATAAGTTACTGCAACGACTGAAAGCCACTGGCTAGCAGGGAGCTAATGAGTGAAGCACAAGGTCACAACAACAAATAACCACTATTTAGGTCAATTATTTACAAATTAAACGATTCACATAGTCGGTTACCTTGTTCCGTTTTAGGAATCGTTCTTATGAGCAAATTTGACACATTATTTCCAGATTTCAGAGGACTTAGTCTGGCTGCAAAGGCAGCCACAGACCGAAGAACGCTCATCCCCACCATCACTGCTGCGTGACACTGTCTAACAAGCTTCCCTATTGGCTGACAAGTGACAATGCTAAATAACCATTACAAATTGAGGCTATGCTTGAATATCTTTTCATCATTTATTTTCATAATTGTTATGTAAGAATTTACAAAATATTATAAAAATGTAATGAGCCAGCCATTGTGTTAGAATTGGCAGCTTTGTTATATTGGTTTATTTAGAATTGCATGCTGGGAAATACGTGAAGGCGTATTGGAAACATGGCGGCGACCTCAGCAGGACGCGTTCTGGCACTTTGCAAACAATTTCAAAACGTTGTTAGGCTATCTTCAACCATACCTTCTCAACACACAGGCATTTGTTTAACCAAGTCTTCACTCGCCAGGTAATTAATGCATTATTTAGATAATACCCTACCAATTGTCAATCGATTCTGGGGGGTTCTTGCTCTATGTCTAATCTCTGTTGAATGTTCAAGAAGATGGGAATGTGTAGTTAATTGTGATCCTCTTCAGTAACCAGGTTAATACAATTGTTATATGGCCCACAAGAGTACAAGGGTTGGATATATGTTGCTTGTTTAGTACTATTATTTATCTTTACCTTTTTCTTTGGAATGATCTCGCACTCAGGCAGAATTTACTCGCCGCTCCTGCTTGTCACGTTGGCCCCGTTGTCCTATGTCGTCCTCTGCACACAACCATCAGCAGAATGGGGCTGGACGAATTCTTCGACCTTCCTGACAACTGGGGAGAAAGCACAGTGAAGTCAGGTAGAGATTATATTGCGTGCCAGATATCTAACGGTGTGAGTAAATAAAGCTCCCTTTCCAATCTATATTTGCTATACTTTTGGTTTAAGGTGCACCGTGGACTGTAACACTTCTGAGATCAAAGAGCAACGAAGAACTACACAAACTTTGGTGGGCGTTGTATTTGAATTACTCATTCAAAACTATATAATGCGGTTTAGTCAGACACATTTAATAGGGCTCTTCTCTTCAATCCAGGTACTTGCTTCTGAAAGAGAAGAACATGCTGCTAACTATTGAGCAGGAGGCGAAACGTCAAAGGGTTCAGATGCCGAGTCCAGAGAGATTAAAAAAGGTACAATTATGTCTTAACTTCTAGTGTGTGTGTGTGTGCAGAATATTTATCGTCTTTGAAAATGATGTTTCAGTACCGGTTTATGAATAGGTTTTATTAATGCAGTGCGACTGCGTTGTTGGCCGGCCCTAAACAACAGTTATACCTGCCACTTTGTTGGTGCCCTAAGCTGCTAATACAATTCACCAACAAGGAAACTTTATTATTATA
Source organism: Molva molva (assembly GCA_900323295.1). NCBI lineage: Eukaryota > Metazoa > Chordata > Actinopteri > Gadiformes > Lotidae > Molva > Molva molva. The sequence goes on along the minus strand of OOFG01102306.1, from coordinate 9,580 downwards.
AACGGATCCATTCTGCTTTGTCCTCCTGGTAGATCGAGCGATCCATGCAGAGGCTGGACACGGTGGTGGAGGAGAGGGAGACGGCGCTGCGGCTGCTCCAGACCGGCCAGGAGTACGCCAGGCCTGCGGACTGGAGGAGGAATCTGTTTGGAAAAGTTGTTTGGTAAGGGAAAGAACGAAGAACACTTGACTTGTCTTGATGAAGTAATGCTAGTTAACTTACTTTTTATTTATTTTATAGAGCCCAACCAATATTGGCCTATCACAGATATATCGGTATCGGCGTATATGTTTGCCGATATGAAAACTTTAGAAATGGATGAAATGGACGCTTTATAAATCGAATTACCTCTTTATAAACCCTTTACTTTGGTGATTGAACCTGTAAATGCTTTAACTGAGCACATCCACATAAACACTCCCAACACTGACAGTTTTACATCATGTTCTGTGTGAAGGTTAGTAGCTCCTCCCCATACAGTTAATGGGTTCCTTTAGCTCATGATTTTAATGCGATGTTGCTGTGGCCCGAAGCATTGCTGGAGGGTGAGCAGCAAATCCCAAGGAGCTGCGCCACCCCCAGGATACCACAATATAGATATCAAATAACAGACGATATATCTATATTTTGACTATCGGCCGATATATCTATCGGTAATTATTTTGCTCCCTAATATCATTATTGGCTCCTCAAATCCAGTATTGGTCGGGCTGTAATTTTTTTGTAGGATTTATACATTTTTATTATAACGTATACAAATAGCCATTAATAGAAATTGAGGTAGTTTGTATTTCAAAGGTATTCCTGTTAGTTTAATTGCAACCATCCCATATGGACCTAAAAGTTGTATTAATTTGGACAGTGACCACTGGGTTAAAAATAACATGGGTATTATTGTGGAAAATATTTAAATGTTATGGGGAAGAGGACCAAAATAGATGGGCATCATAATACTCGAGTTTTCCACCTTTGAGCAAATAACAGAATGTAAGAGAACATGGAAAATTCAAGTGCCCTCAATGACGTCCGTGAATGTTTCGCTCCCCAGGCACCGCTTCAGAGAGTATGCCATTCCGTGGTATTTAAACGCAAAATACAAGCGAAGAAGGTTCTACACACCATCATTTGTGCAGCCACATATAAGGTAAGCATGCAGAAACCCACTATTTTCTCTCCTCATGGGAAGGTTAAGTCATGTGCAACACGTTGCATCTCGTCACCAGCCACCAGGGGGCAGGGTAGTGTATTGGACCCCAAGGGTCCAGTCTTCCTGTAGGCATCGGAAGTGCAAGATGCCTAACCCACTACCTGCTCCAAAGAGAAATGCATATTATGTTATTTCCTGTCTCCCAGGCTGCGTATGGAGAAGAACCTCCGGACGCGAGCTAGGAAGGCAGACTTGGAGAAGAAGCAGCTGGCCAAACTCAAGGAGAGGTTTCCTCAAATGAAAGCTTCTTCATAATTTAATGTATTTGTATCTATCGAGTGCTTGGATAGCACTCCATTCATCCTATTCTGCTGTGTAAATCCAATTACATGAAATATGTCAAGTTGATTGTCTTTTTTTTCAAATTTGTTGAATAATTGGGTCTTTGTATTGAATCATTAAATATCTGAGAAATTGCTTGGGTTGTAATGTTAATCATAGACATGAGACCTCACATTAAAATAAACACTATTAAATATTCCACGATAACTTAGTTTTGGTAACAAATCTTTGATTTGGGTTAACTCGTTTCTAAAATAAAGAGTTAGGGTTTGAATCTGTTGCTTTGACAAAACTTGAGAAATTGAGAAACCTCATAACAAAAGACTTTAATTTCAAAAGACACAACGTTGCAAATGAGTTAAAAAATTAAATACAGATTGTATTTGAAGTCAATCTCACCGCAAAAGGAGAGAAGACTGCATCCTGCCTATGAAAAGCTTATTACTTGAGGAATCGCTTTTATACAAAACAAACCTAAACTGTATGTTCATGTCACCATTTGACATGTTCATAGTATTCATGTCTTGCAGAAACCTTGCACGTCTTATCTTCAATATCGGCCTATGGCAATTGGAAACCCACTTCAACAAACATGTTTTCTTGAGATCAATGACGTAATATTAACAAGGCCATAAGGCTGCTTGATTGACCCCTCACAAATACACAGACTAAATGTCTGCATTGTAACACAGCTTAAGTTATCACTGACAAGTAGATGTTTGCTATATAAAACCAAGGACAGACAAACAATAGTTACAATAATTCAACAAAACATCGGCTGATGACCCAGAGTCCAGGTAAAGACATGAATTAAATGTGTTTTTGCTATGATGGCATCCATACATGATGTGGTGGGGGAAGTAGGGTGTTTATTAAATCAAGGGCACTTCCTGTCCACACACTGTTTCCCTCCTTCCTCGTACTCCTGTTTAGAGATCCACATCTGCTGGAAGGTTCCCTGGAAGAACGGATCAGAGATGTGAGTGTAATTCAATTAGGTATTTGAATTGCTTAATATTTTTCTGGTAATATCTGTAGTACTACTTATTTCTTTATCAGTCCTTAAAAACTACACAGGCTTAAAACTTAAAAGCCTGTGGAAGTTCAATACTGACTACTTATATTACAGATCATAGGAATCTGACTTTAGATTACTAATCTAAAGTCTGATGACAGACAAGCTTAAATCTGGGTGAATGGGGTGTTTCTTTTGCTTCATATTTGTTTGACCAATCAGGTTGCTGGAAGCGTGTTATTGACTATCAACAGCATACACAAACTCGGCCAGCACCAGTAAACAGGAAAAACAGTGTCTGTAAACGTTTCAAATCCACACCATTTGGACTGGCCAATAGAGAAATACACTTATGAAAGATTTATCTACTTGCGCAAAAGTGATTCTCTTCAGTGTAAAATCTCTAACTAAACAGGAAAATAGGTGTAACTCCGCCCTTTCATTTTTTGGTTTCCAACCCAGGCTCCATGCCATCTCCCCCCAGAATGACCATAAGACCGATATGCTAGTAGCTATCCAACTTACTAGTGATGCCAGGATGGAGCCTCCTATCCAGGCACTGAAGCGACGCTCCACCGTTGTGTTGTTGGCTATGAGCTTCAGCCTCATGCTCTGCAGACAGAACACAGATAGCATGTTAGCATAGAATAAGACACCTTTGCAGAGAGTGAAGAAGAGTGGCCCTCTGTCAAGTTGTTTTCATTCAGAAAGCACAAAATAGCCTGGGAAAAGTCAAAGCAACTAAGAATGGTGAGTAAATACAAAATCGTATATATGTTTTAGAAAACTTTTCTAGAAATCAAGTCAGTAGCAATATTCCCAAGAAAAGGACATGTGCAATATGTCTACAACAGTAAGGTGGCTCTTTATGATGAAGAGGAAGGACTCCATCTCATTGCTTGTACAACTTACAGGAGGAGTCTTCTGGGAGAGTTCTCTGTTGAGTCGGTCTGTGAAACCCTGGATAAGTGTGTTTCCCCCCGTCACCACCACGCTGCCGTACAGACCCTGACACACACACACACAAAACCAATCAAGTTATAAGCCAATAAGGGCTAGACACTTCGATCACTTCAACACATTGATGTATTCTTAGTAACAAGGAAACCCATGATAATTCTGACAATTAGTTTGGTGCTTACCGGTCGAATGTCTATGTCACACATGCCCACGCTGGTGGTCACCACGTGACCCACACCCAACATGGTGTTCCCAGAGAGACCCTGGGGAACAACACATACAGCATACAATTACAATTGATGACTGCGTGTCTTTTGTTGAGAGGTCACTGGTCACTTGAACACGAGTTATGGAAACAGTGGCTCGGTTTCTTTGTAGTCAACAGGTTTGTACGTCTTCAGAGGTCCAGAGCGAAGCGCAAATGACCAGAATCGCACCAATTTCAGTGATTTAAAATTAAATTATACACTTCACTATTTGATATTGTTTGCTCTTCATCTCTTGAGATGCACACATTAAAGTGTGTTGAGTACTTGACCATAGCATGTCTAAATAAATGCCACACACACACACACACACACACACACACCTTTGCATTGGAGGGGTCAAACAGTCCCTCTGGGATCTTTAGCCTCTCCGCCCCAAAGTCACAGTTGTACCCGTTGGGAAGCTCATAGTGTACTGTGGGCATCTGGGCGGCGACCCTAAGAAAACAATACAGTACAGGAAGTTTAAACTCAACGCTGTAGTAAGAGGTACAACGTCGGCATAGCCAATGTTGATGCTAATAGTTTTGTTGCATAAAGTCAAAAGTAAGTATGGCGACGAGAAGAAACAGGTTGTCTTAACTGTTCATCGTATGGCGAGTCCGAAACCTGTAACACAGCTGCCTGGTAGTCCTGGATCACAGTCTGCAGGCGAGAAGACAAACATGCGTTGCACATCGTGCACTAGCTTTGTGGAGTTCTAGTCACTCCTAAGATGGCTGTACCATCATAGACCATACAAATGATCTGGTATGAAATGCACTAATGATTTAATTCCAATCTTTCTCTACTCATTTCAAGCGTAATCATACCAATATACATGATCCGATATGAAATGCAGTAATTATTTACTGTAATCGTTTTATTTATACACATGATCCAATACTAAAATACAGTATTTCAGTTCTGAAACCCTCCTATCCAGTTGGTCTTTGCTCTCCCCAATGTTCAAGTGCATGCTCCGCATTGTGACACACAGTGAACAACAGGCACAGGCGAAGCTGGAGAATGCTGCTGCTTACATTACACATGTAGTTGTGCCAGGAGCGTGTGACTTGAGGTAGCTTCTCCTTCTTCTTCCAGCTGGCGGGGGATCCCTCGCGCACAGCGTCCTGTGAAGGCAAACAGCCGGTTTGGCAGAAGCTGGTCTGGTAGGAGCACGGCGTGACGCGCGACTGCTGTTGATATGTTTACAATAGACGCTTCGTGCCAAGATCAGCTTGTTTTCTTAACCATCAGCATATCAATAATTGTGGGCCGGTGCCACAGTACTCAGGACACACAGTAATAACTAATGATAATAATATAATACGCTTTGAAAATATAAAAATAGTTACAAAAGCTTAGGTTTATGGTTTGGATATATTTGTATGTATGCAAACTATCAGAACAACATATGGGGAATTTAGGGAAGCATGAAATTTGCATCACTGTCAAACATAATCCTATGATCAAAAAACATTTTAGGTTAAACTTAAATATCCAAATGGATGTTTTTTACCACAGGCAGCAGAGCAAGTTTTCATTCACAGAACATACATTGTACACTTAGTACTTTTTTGATCATCAACAATGTTCCTATTAATATTTATATTGATGATGCAATGGCAGTTATACAACACATATCAAAAAGTATGAATGACAGAATATATACCATGATATATCATGACTGAAATTATACAAACACAAATAAACATGGCACAAAAAAATGGCACCAAAATACAATCACCACTGTGTAGGTCTATGGACACTTAAATAACACAATGGCCACAATAACCATCAAAATGGCGTACTTACAACAGACCACCCCCACCACCGAGTGTTGAAAGACTCCAAGAGGGAAAAGAAATGTATGGAATGAGTGGGTTTTGACTTACTTTAGCAGGTCTCACCTTTGAGGCAATCATGTAAGGAGGGACTATTTCAACATTTAACTCCTGAAATAGCTCTCTACATTGCATGCTCATAAAGTCCCCCGCAAGGGGTGACTTGACGATGCCTGAAAAAGAAGAGAGGAAAAAGGAGAATTGATTGTCTTTTCAGAACACAATCATAAAACAATGCTTACACCTATATAAAAGACTTGATTCATCACAATTTAAGCATAGCAACGGAATTTTCTTCAGTGTACACTTCACTCCTTACACCTTTTTGACTTTCCTGTCACGAATAACCCCACCTCCCACCATATCACATCATGATTCCTTTTATGGGACCGCTGCTCTCCTCTGCTCCCATCTTGTGTTTCACCGTAGTGCTGGCTCAAATGGTGTTGTCGCAGAAAGCCTAGCTCCTGAGGTCAGGCCACCAATGCTGTGGCTTACTGAAACAGCTCCCTTCGGAAGTCCTCTGCCCAGTGTAGGGGGATGAGGATTTCAGTGTTGTGGAAGGGGGAATTAAGTATGCAAGGTTTCTCATTACCTCTTCCTGTTGCGCAGTTTACTTGAGGAGATGTGACTAACTGAGGAGGCACTGAGTGGTGCGCTCCATTACTAATGCATTATATTTAAACACTGAAGTTATTTAATCGTCATTTAATTTAAAATAATTGATCAGACCATGTGTAAAACAAATTATATATATATATACATATATATATATATATACACAGCTAAGGACGTACATTATAATAATAATAAAAGATTGTCTGGTGTACAAATTGAAATGTCATACTTTTGTAAGATTACATCTTCAGTAGCCTTTTAAAGCTCTTCGTTTTGCAGTCAAAGAAACTGGTGAGGAATGAGTTGAATGCCCAGCAGCAACAGAACAATACTGGTTGATTCAGCTCAGCTCAGAGAAGTCAAATAGTTACTTACGGGGGGGAAAAAATGTACATTGGGGAAAATAATCAAACCCTATGCTCAATAAAGAACTCAGACATCAGTTAAATATGCCTGAGTTAAAAAGGAATATCATCCAATAATATATGATAGATTATAAAGAGATGGGTCTTGCTTACCTTGCTGAAGGACATAACCGTCATGCACTGGAATTGCTGTGGTGTGTGTGGCGCCACTGTCCAGGACTAAACCTGTCGATCGCCCATTGGCAAAGCTGAGACACCGGAGTTAAGGCCATATTTAATAGTAGTGACAGATATACACACACCTTAAGCAAACGATGTTCATTCAATGACAGAAAAGCATATCCAAGGTACTAATGTCAAAAAGTCAACTTATTAAACAATACTCATTGGTAAATGTAGTAGCTTGGTGGAATGGAGATTAAAGTAAAAGGTTAATCATGTTGGCAAGGCACTCGTGCTATGATGGTAATGTTATTGTTAAAGCACAGTAGTTAGGTTGTGACGGATACGAGGACAGCACTGCTGTTTTGCAGAGAAAGAAGGCTGGAATGTTGTAATGCTCAAACATCAGCTCTGTCAGCTTCTCCCGCTTCGCTCGCGTGTTCCACTGCACACACAAAGAAAACCGTACATAAGTCCCCTTGCAACAGGTACTACATGCACAACACAGTGTATTGTGACACGACAAAGGTAAAAGGTACTGATTATATATGATCGATATGACAGAAGATATGTGTCAAAACGCAATCTGATTGGGTGTTCTATATTGGCTATACATTACAAAAACGCAACTGCATTACAATAACCAGTGTTTTGCTTGTGACCATTACAGGATTATGCAAATAAAGTAATACTAAACATAATGACTGAGTACTTAATCCAGACTCACCGATGCTTCTGACATGAGCACCGGGTGCAGGCTTGGCTCAGACTTGAAGTGCATCTTGTAGGTGTGATCTAGAATGGCTTGGAAGCTGTCCCAGTCCTCGACTACAGAGAGGGAAAAGACAGAAAAAATTATAAATGCATTATCGGATGAGGGTGAGGATTTGACCCATCAAGTAGTCAGACTGAGTCCGATCTGAGGTTGCTATAGTTCCTTGATGGTCTTGTGTATTTCATTTTCCCATACTACCCCATTGATGTAGTAAGTGAAACTGGGTTTTGATTGAAGCCCTCATTGCAGAAACGTGATATGCACGTGACTCGTGAGGTTAGGATGGGGAAGTGGGCCACTGATATGCTAGTCGATGCATGGCCTCTATTCTCATTGAACACTGATGCCAGTACTACACACAAGCAACACCAAGTCCCTCCTCCTTCACCTCACAGTTACAGGCCTAGCAAAGGGGCTTAGGTGACATCACAACATCGTCTGTCTCCCATCACACTTCCTGGGTCAGATGGTGTGGGTGGGGGGAAATAGAGCAGCGATGATCTTTTTTTGGGATAGTAATTTGACAGCCGCGGGTGCTTATGTTTCCAGGTCAGTTCTCTAAGGGTGCCTGGAGTCCCATGGTGGCGTTCTATTGCAATTAAGATCGGTGTCACACTCGTCTCTAAATAGCCCACAGCCAGGCTCCTGTGGACCGCTTTCTGATTAGCAGCATCCGCTAGGTCAGCATGGAGGGAGAGTGTTCCCGCTTCATTGCTACCACTTCCACTGATCTCTTCACAGTGGCCGGCGTCGGTCCAGCTGCCAGACAGTCTTGAGTTGTCAATGGAACTTTTTATCGTCTTAAATGCCTTCTTTTTTCTTTTTTTTTTAAAAGTTGTTTACTGATGTGTGCTGCTGTTATGCCTCAATTCCCCATCAGGGATGACAGACACCCATCTATCAAACTATCTATCTCTATCTACCGTTAAGTCAATAGAAAATGACATACATACACTAAATGCTGGGCGGTTATAGCGCAATGTTTAGTGTGCATGACAGTGAGGTAGGTACGTGCAGATATTTTGGATGTCAAACATTGCACAGATCGACCTGAGATGTACAGGCGCTGAGGCGCATCATTTAATAACCACTACAAATGACTTAACATCTGGAAAAACAAGACGGTCTAAATCAATGAATGAAAGTGCGCCTCAAAGGCTCACAATAATAACGCTTTTAAAACCATGCTGGTGTCTTTTTTGTCGTTTGTGTTTCCAAGCAGTGAATTCTTTCCTGCTGTTCTTGTTGTTTACGTTTTTGTTAATGCACAACAGCAACACAAAAAACAACAACACACTCACTCATGCCGTTCTTGAGAGGAGACATGACCTCCATGTTTTCCCTGGGCACCCGGAGCTGGTTGGTGTCGATGTAGTAGGTGGTGCCGCTCTGCTTGCTCTTCTCCCCGTCCGTCTCCATGGGAGTGCTGCCATCCTCCCGGTCCAGAGTCACCCCGATCACCGTGGGGAAGTCCGCCTGAACCGGACATGAGGACAGAAGAGCATGTGAGCATGGCCCGTGCCTACATAACATAATTAATGTATGTATGTATGTATGTATGTATGTATGTATGTATGTATGTATGTATGTATGTATGTATGTATGTATGTATGTATGGTGGGTATTTTTTCGGGATTCTTGTAAGCATGTTCAGGTTTCGCAGCTTTGCAAGTACAACGGCTTTGCAAGCAGGTTCATAATGATAGATCATAGGAGGTAAATATAAACAGCAAAAAATGATCACAAATAAGCTTGGAGCCCTGTGGTTTGGGCATTGGTGTTGTATTAGGAAGAGAATTGTGAGTCTTGAAGTGTAGAGAAGTCTTGCAAATACTGAATCGTTCCAGCCAACTCTCTAATATCAGACTATTTTATCTGCTTACTAAGCTTTTTGACTTTGCTTTGCTTATCATCTCTTGTGATCCACAAATAAAAAAAATAAAAAGTGTGCCTCGTGTGTGCCACGCCTCTCCCTCTGTAAACAGCTTTGGGGTCAAACATGCGTCATCATCATGCAGTTGGATTGGCCCAAATCCTGCCTCAACCATTTTAAGTATGGTTTAATTAACACTTAACATCAACACAACACATAAATACAAAGTA
>OOFG01102295.1:0-11772 GCA_900323295.1 Molva molva | reverse complement strand
CCGCCTGTGCCTCTGCCTCTGTTTGTGTGCAGGCCGTGTCCACCGGGGACGTGAGGCGGGAGATCACCTTCTGTAGGAAGGTCGGCGTTCCCATCCTGGGCATCGTAGAGAATATGAGCGGCTTTGTGTGTCCGCACTGCTCAGTGAGTATACACACACACACACACACACACACACACAGGCACTTTGTCTTTCAAATATCAAGGTGTAAAAAAACTAAAAAATTTACAATTCTTCATAATCTTTAAAAATCTCTAGGAATGCAGCAACATTTTCTCCAAGGGCGGAGGCGAGGAGCTCGCTAAGATGACAGGCACACCGTTTCTAGGTGAGAACTGACTGGTGTAATGTCACTTTTCAGCCTCCAGGGGTTCCCAGAAACATATTTTTGGTTGCTCTGCAGAGTCAAACACAGCAGGCTTTTGACTGTCATCAATAATGTAAACTTTCAGCTTAGACAAGATATAAGGGTGTGGCCCTGAATGGGTTTGGACACCCATGTCATTATTAATGAAGGTTGTGACGAGTCATTCATTATCGGATTACATTAACGAAGCAGTTAAAGTCGCAATATGTACGATTCAGGCCCTCCCAGTTAGTAGGGAGACTTTCACAATCAAATGGGTTCTGCCCACTCTAACTGGCTGTGCAACTGTTTGACACCCACTAGCTTGGCTGGCTGGGTGCTGGGGGCTGGGCTGGGTTTTGATAGTACGATTCTTGTAAACAAAGAGAGGTAAGGGCTGGCCAGCATTTTTTATTTGTAGAATATATCAGTTATAGGATGTGATTGTATTGATAACATTGTTGACATCACTATCAGCAGGGATATGCCCAGGTTATTCCAAGCTACGAGGTATTGAGATGTTACACATGGTGACTTTATCTCCCACATAGAGAAGCCCATTTTACCTTTCCCTTTGTCATTAAGCAAACTGGCTACTCAAAAGTCATAGTGCTGTAAAACAACGGGAGAGTGCAGAGTGACAAAATGAATGAGTTGTTAATGTAATACTACGTTTATAACTGTCACATAGATACTGGTGGTCTTTTCTACATGCTTCCTGGTCTGTAGACCAGACAGCACAAGGTTCCTGTTGGCTCACCAGCTGTGTGTGTTCCAGGCTGTGTGCCTCTGGACCCTCTGCTCAGTAGCAGTTTGGAGGAGGGGGGAGACTTCATGCAGACGTTCCCAGAGAGCGTGGCCTTCAGCGCCATCACCAACATCTGCCGCACTCTTCTGGAGACCCTGCAAGCTGCGTGATGGTTCAAAACCAGAGTGGCACTATTGGCCTTTACCGAGGCGGACCACACTAGATGTCCCCAGCCCATAGGACATTCCAGGTTTTCTTCCAGGAAAACGAATTGAGGTGTTCTACATTGTAACAGCTGTCATGGTTGGAGCTCACCAGAATATTTTAACCCTTAAATGTGCGTGTGATTCCTGAGTGTTGAGTTAGAGTGATCACATGTTAATGTATTGGTTGTTTCTCCACCTAGCATGTGAAACACTACCGCAGAAGTTATTCAATCTACATATGATGTAGGACTTTATTACAATTCTATCAACCCACATGATGGCAGGAAATAAATCCTTTCTGAAATAAATACAAATGAAAAAAAAGTTATTGTCTATTGGGATTACATTGATTTAAGTATTTTATATAAATAGCTTAATCCTTTAATTTGCACAGTGGCAGATAGCTAGACAAGAAAATGACAATTTCCCTGTAAAAGGCTGGCAGACACGGCTGCAGGCAGAAGCAAACGATGCATATAAAGGAAGGTGATGGGCCTCTGAACATGTTTAACCAGGCAGTATTCCTGTTACTAACTCAGTGTTAGGTCTCATGCGGTATGAGAGTCCACCCCATACCGGGCAGCGCTAAAGTGACCGGAAAGAGTCGTGCATCAATCCCATCATTTCTGATACTGCCAATCATAACCTTAGTGAAAGTAAGCATCTCCATCTGCTTGGAATGGTGCTCCTACAGCATGGTTCTGCATCACTAAGGTCAGGAGACTGGAGGTCACTTTGCTGGGTGCGGTACAAGACAGTGACCAGATGGTTTAGCTGATCTGAAGAAACATTCAGAAAATAGGTGGTGTAGCTTTTATCACAAACTCCACACACGGTTATGAAGATGGGCTGGGGGGGTATGAAAACAATAGGAGATGAGATGAGGTATGAAAATTAAACATGTGAGACCCAACACTGGGCACACAAATCTTTAATGCAATCCAACAGCAGTACTACAGGGAAAAACATTGACGTGTTTGAGAATGCTTTCGTAATGATTAAAATACAGTTAACACACAAAAGTCCCACCAGCCAAATACTAAAGGCAATCAGAATCTATAAACCAAGATACCTATCCAGAGGAATTTCAATCACTGAGCACTATTAACCCACAGTGCATTCAATCTATAGATCTATATCGATATAGATCTAGATCTATATAGATCTCTAGATCTACATCTATATAGATCTCTATATCTAGAGATATATCTATCAGACACACACCATGGGGAATTAGACTCTGGCTCCAGCTAAGTGTTTCAAGAACAATATCTTATAAATAGAATCTGGAAAAGAACAAAAATAAAGCCAAGTCCGTCCACATTTGGTGTTAACAGGTCTGCCCATGCAGAGTCCCCACAAGGTGGGCAGAGAGTCCCCACAAGGTGGGCAGAGAACAACGGTGCTGGCCTCATCTCCCTAGGACCGGACGTCAACTAGTGGAGCAAAATTATTCTTTATCAGAACATTTATTTTCTCATTAAACACGCGCACACACACACACGCACACACAAGACAGACAAACCACTACTTTGCGCATTTACAAGAGGTTGACTATCAAATGGGGACAACTGTACACATATTACAGATAAGACCATCAGTATGGAGAGATACTTATTTTACTCTTTCCCCACCCCCACCCCACACCATTTTTCTTCATGTTTATGTTAGAAATTTTTACAATATTTTCCCGTTTCCCATTTTTTTGTTTTCCTTCCTCCAGCAGCCACCTTAAGGACGACTGCTCCTTTATTTGGTGGAGAGGATGAGGGCCACGATGAGGCCGTAGAGACCCAGGACCTCAGCGAAGATCAGGATCAGGATCATCCCTACGAAGAGCCGGGGCTGCTGGGCCGTGCCTCGGACCCCGGCGTCTCCCACGATGCCGATGGCGAAGCCTGCCGCCAGCCCGCTGAGACCCACGCTCAGCCCCGCCCCGAGGTGGAGGAAACTCCTGCAACACAGCAGGGGCAGCTGAACACGCGCTTAAACACGCGCTTAAACACGCGCTTAAACAGGTCCTGTGTTTTAGAAGCAGTGAAGGGGCAGCTGAACACACTTAAACAGGTCCTGTGGACCAGGGATGTGTTTTAGAAGCAGTGGAGGGGCAGCTGAACACATGCTTATGGGGAGACCAGGTCCTGTGTGGACCACGGATGTTTAGGGATGTAGTTCTTCTGAGCGAAGCCTACTCCCCTTCCGTGGTCGTCATTTATCAGTTATACAATGAAAGAGGAATTTGAATTGTTATCAGTTCCTCTAACCAGGATTTCATGCATGCATTTACACCACCAATCCATTTATTAAAGCACATTCTAGTATTTTAAACTTGTGATTATTCACAGCCTGTTATGTGATAAACTCAGTTAAAATCCTGAGTCGTTTGACCGCCCTTATTTGCTTACATATTTTAACTGTTGAAAAATAAGAAAAGGTGTCTTCAAAATCACCCCTCTATTGTGTTAACTAAAAATGGCATTTCAAGTAGCCAGTAGTGAGTACTCTGCACTCTCACCGTCTGAATCAACTGTGTTGGTGCCTCACTATTGGACATGAGTGTCTAGATGTGTGGCTTTGGTTTCCATGAGGACGGGAGGCCAAACACAAATCAGAAATGCTGCGTTTCTCACTTGTACAGGCTGATGGTTTCTGAGATGTTGTTGGCGATGAGCACGGCCACCACCAGGCCGTAGATGGCGATGATACCCGCCATGACCACGGGGATGATGGACTTCATGATGAGCTCCGGACGCATCACCGACATGGCCGCGATGCCCGTGCCGCTCTTAGCCGTGCCGTAGGCCGCGCCCAGGGCTGGGGAGAAGGAGGGGTAGATGGAGACACGGAGAGAGTTCAGGCCACAAGGAAATCCAACTTGGCGTGGTTGCATAGGCTGTCGAGCACGTCCAACAGGGTACATTAGTCACATTAGGTTTAAATGACGCGAGTCACGCTGGGAGGAAAACACAATGATGCAGGTGGTATTGTGGCCCGTGTTGAACATAGATACAGGGCAAGAGACCGAGGTGGATACAGTGAGAAGATTTGACAAACCAAAGGAGATTGAGACCGAAAAAAAGAGCTGAAGTGTTAACATTCACACCGGAGAAAACAGATCCAGACGGAAGATCGAGGGAGAGAAGACAGAAATAGAAGAGGGGATAGAGAGGCACAAAGAGAACCAGAGATACAGGATGGAGAGAAAGAAGAATGATGCATAATATCAAAGGGCTACCAAGCATAGCAGTATGCTGGGAGACGGTCCCGTGGTTAAACTAAGGAAGTGAAACTAAAAGTTGAGAAGCATGCTAGCCAGTTTTATTTTCAGTTCCCAATGCAAAAGTCCAGGATTACTCCATCTGGAGAGATGATGAAACCACACGCCCTGCTCTGTACAGCCTTTACCTAACTCAGATTACGCAGGTCTTCATGCCTAACAACCAATGACTTAATTTGATCATCAACAAAGCTTGAGCATGGGAGCTTATGATTGGCTGCTCAGGAGCTGGAAAGCTTTGATTGGTCAGTCTGAACCAACACACACACACAGGATGACGTCAGAGTAGTTGCTGCTACATCAACCTGTAGCCACCATGCTAGGCGGCAGCATCACACCCTTTTATAACACGAGAGAGAAGAGGGAGGACAAAAGAGAAGAGAGGGAAAAGATGGAGAAGGAGAAAGGAAAGAGGCTTAAGGTAGAGGGATGAGAGAAATTAAAGAACAGAAGCGCAAGAGAGAGGGAAAAGAGAAGAGACATACAGAGGGGGAAGATGGACAGCAAGGAGATGCATGAAAGAGTGGGATGAAGGAGAGGGGTGAGACGGAAGAGAGGGGTGAGGGAAAGAGGGAATACAGCCACGTGAGCAGGAAGAGAAGATGCAGAAGGCTGAGAGAAACCAAAGGAAATTAACCAGGGAGAGAAAAGGCGCTAAGGTTTCGTACGTCACACATTCAGGGCTGACTGTAGGAAAATAGCGGTGTGGAGTGCAGATGCATATCCACCCTGGACCCCACATGTCTGCAATCCACAGCCAAGTGTGTGAACCGGCCATGTCCACTCCAGACCTCCAAGGTATAAACTGCAGGCGCTGCAGCAGTCAGGCTGACAATTTGGTAGAGGTGGAGTAGATGGCAAGCGGCAGAAAGTGCAACCATTGCATTGGTTCAAATAGGCGCCCGACGTTGTCCTGGGACCAGACGTGGTCCTGGGACCAGACGTGGTCCTGGGACCAGACGTTGTCCTGGGACCAGACGTTGTCCTGGGACCAGACGTTGTCCTGGGACCAGTAGCATTAAGCGATACTCTGGGGCCTGCACAGCCCAGACACACCGTTTGGCTGCTCTTCAAATAACAAAAATGGTAAATACATTTAACTATTTAGAGAGAAATCTTTGCTGTTTGACTTCATTAAGGTAAGCTAGTTTAAATCCCTCGGACGAGTCTTTGGGGGACGGCAGACTAGTCCTTGGGGGGTGGCGGACTAGTCCTTGGGGGGCGGTGGACTAGGGATTTGCACAACTCCGATTTGACATGGTCTAATAATCGGCCGAAAATTAACACCATGCAGGTGCCAAATGCGGTATAATGTTCTTATTGGTGCCACAAAATCTTTGCAGTCGATTTTCCTACATATTGGGAGCTGTCAAACTGCTAATAAAAGTAGATGTTATTGCAATATTATCCGTATTTGCCTTCCATTTTCATGATCTGAAAAGGTGGAAGCTTCAGGGCAGTATATCCTCTCCTCTTGTCCGTCTCCTTCGCACATTCAATTACTTGCTTTTTCGTCACCGACAGCTTGGGTGTTTCCGTTAAACACAAAGCCTTCATTTCTTCATATTGGTAACACACCAAAACAAGAACCACAGATCACAAATGTAACGTGACTTTATTTTGTGGAATTCCAGTCTATTTTGGAAAAAAAAATTCAGAAATTCAAAAACATTTTGAGTCTGATTTTAGAAACATTAGAAAAATAGAATAGATTACTATGTTTAAAACATAGATTTATTATTTATTTATAATTATTATTTATTTAAAACAAACACAAAAAATAAAATAAAAAAATCAGCATAAAATATATATAAAAAGTCATTGACCCAAAAATTAAAAAAAACCCGCCTTGAACTAATGGATTATTCTGACAACCCGAGAAGACCTCTGGCTTCAGGTACACCGCTGACATGTCTGTCAGCGAGACATCATCTCCTCAACTCATTTCTATGAAACTTCAGGAATAATGATGAGTCCATGGATGGATTATAATGAACCTTCAGGTTGCAGATCAGCCATCTGTTCACCCGAACCCTTGAACCCATTTTGAGCCCCTTTCTAGGAAGCAGGGAGCTCATGTCTGAATGAAGGCCTGAACGTGCTGTGGTTTGTTTGTTACCAAACACAGCCGATTGTCCTCCTCACCCAATCAGCAACCACTTAGGAATGATAGACATGAGTTCAACAGTATGCTAATAATATGTCTTTGTCCACAAAACTTCCCAAACGCAGCAGAAAAACAAGGCCAGAAAGCTCCACTCATCACCCTTCAAACATAACAAATCATTTACATGCGAGCTCGTTGGGAGCAGTTAGGGTGAGGTGCCTTGCTCAGGGACACCTCCACACTCAGCTAGGAGGAGCAGTTAGGGTGAGGTGCCTTGCTCAGGGACACCTCCACACTCAGCTAGGAGGAGCAGTTAGGGTGAGGTGCCTTGCTCAGGGACACTCAGCTAGGAGGAGCGGGGATCGAGAAGGGCCTTCCGGTTACAAGTCAACGCACTCCACCTCCTGAGCTAAGCCGACCCTTCAAAAATCTATCTGAAACACCTAACGGTCATATTTCAGAACCTTTCCACGGTAGTTTAATAAACCCCAGATCGATAACAAATGGGAAACCAAATTCAAAAAACGGTTTTCCACTCCTCAGTGTTGCCTCAGATAACCTGATGGTAATGTTGTGAAGGAGAATGAAACCAATATTTGCCTCCATCATAATTGCACTTGCAGACGTGTCCTACATTAGGGTCACATTAACATATAGTCAGGTCTCGTGAGTCATGAAGTTAAATAAACTAGGGTTAATAAAGCACTCTTATAGCCACTCCAAAGTAGGGTGGAATGAGCTTATCTTGGTGGGGTATTCAAGTATAGTAATATATTAAAGTGGCATTTATACGACTATTCAAATCCTCTGCTGGGAATGTCTGGATATGTCAGCGCTTATTCAACAAAGCAATACAATTTAAGTGGATTATTTTGCTTCCTCTATACTTTATTATTATATTATTATTATTATATTTTGTGATTGCCAACATTCCAACCAACGACAACCTCTCAATTTTTTCCTTAACAAAAGGACATGATTTAGAAACAGTCACATCACTTCCTGGGGGGATAACCAGGATAATAAAATGAGCTTTGACTTTGGAGGCTTTGAAGTCCATATCCCACAGTACAACTTGATGCCACCGTAGTACGTTTTCCTACTCAGGGAGTCGAGACCTAATGTCACAAACCATCCATGTAATCCATTCTTTTAGAAGAAGGACAAAACACCCCGTATCATTCCTTCTAGCTCTTAATAACACCCCCAGGAACAGCATCCAACAACCAGAACCAGCAGACAAGCTGGTATGACATTCAGACGCTTCCACCCCGACGGATCACCCCCCTGCCCTGGTTTAGACAGCCCCAGAAACTGAACCCTGTCCCTGCATCCTCCCCCCTGGAGCAGGGCAGCTCCGGGGCATGACAGAACTACAGTAGCTCCTCGGCCCCGCAGATCAACCGCTGGATGATGTGGTGGCAGCCCACCTCAGCTCCAGATGTGACCACACGCGGTAGGACCCTGTGCTCTTTGATCCTGATCCCTTCCAGTTACTCCAACCAGCCCTCTCCTGTTTTTCCCCTTTCAATTGAGCATAACAGAAAGACACCGCCATAGGTCTGGATTGGACCAATAGGGAACATCCTTCATAAAGATGAGGTCTGTGGGAGAATCGTACTAATGGTTGTCCTTCAAGTAATAAAATAAAAAGTAATAAAACATACAAAACAAATCTAGGAACAGTTCTTTAATGTAATGGTTAAGCTGCAGAATGTATGGAAGTTACCCGATGAAATTGATCCAGTAGAACACCATGATGTGAACCTACAGGACAGGGAGCAAGAGGAACTGGTCAAGCAGGCCTGTAGAGCACTAAAACTCAAGTGCTGACAGCCTCATTCATTAAGATGATGGCTGGGCCCACAGAACTACTGCTGTTGAGGTTACAGTATCGCCAGATTGACCCCACAAAGAGCTGCTGGACATGATACAGCTGTCGGTCAAAGAGACCCACAGCTTAACCATTCTCAAGTGTTAGTTTGGATGACAATGAAGTTAAAGCTCTTGAACTGACAGAAGGAGAGAGAGATTTCATTCAAAGGCATCATACATTTGTGTATTTAACTTTTCATAGGTTTGACAGACAGAAAAACAGAGAGAGAGACTTCAACCAGCCAGTCAGTTAGATTCTCTACTGCTCCACATGGAGCCCATTCATAATAAAGTATGTACTCCACACATTACAGCATAGTACTCTTCTGAGTCCAGTGGTGCAGAGGCAGCACCCAGGCCAGAGCGGTCAGCTGTTAACAACTAGCTTCACTGCCAAGTGCCAATACAGAGCGTGGGACAAAACTAGCCTCCCCACTTATACAGAGCTGGTAAGAAAGCTAGCTTACAGGTAAAAGCAGATATACAAACAGGGAAGCCTGCCACCACATCAATCTAGATTAAAGTGCTTTGAAATGGATATTCAACGTTCAAATACGGTCTAAATCTAGTTAACACTACAGTCGGTTCTATGCTAGGACACTGGATTCTTAGTTTACATTTACTTACCAATCTTTAGATTTTTTGATTGCTGAGACCTGAATACCTACATTCATGGTTCTGTCACTTTTTATGGCTAATGAGTTTTGAGGAAGTCCCTCCTTCCCAAGTCACATGAATGTCAGCAGGGATGGAAATTCTACACTTGCAAGTTAGTAAAACTAGAGAGAGGCTAAATTATAAAGCTCAGTCATTATGAACCCTAATAATACCTAAATAAGTGTCAAATCCCAGATATTCCCCACCTGGACCATAACAGTATAGCAAAGCTTGTTCACTAAAAATCCCCCACGCTAAAAGCATTCTGGTGGACCACATCTATCGAACACCTGGAGTTATCTTCATAATCTCAGGGTTCCCCTTAAGAGTCTTAATGCTGGGGTCTCGATCAAACAGTGCTGCAGTCTGCTGTGATCCTTACGCAAGGCTGGAGCCAGCCCCCTCCCAAAGTGACTTATTCCTCCATCTGTCATAGGGGCTATGCATCAAACTACATCCCTGACAGTGGGAGTTTGCATCATCACCCACATGTTCTACCAAGTCATTTGAACCAGGTGGTTTTTGTGACATTTTCTACCATAAATTAAAACATGGAATATGATCTTTTACATGTAATAAAAAGGTGGTACGGTCAACTGTTATGAAGACATTAGTCACGTGTTGTAGTCCATTGATCAGTGTCTGGGTTCTCAATGACATATCTTTATAGTAAATCCTAGTCCACGGCTCATTCAAATGGTGCCAGACAGGCTGCATCTACTGGCAGGGGGCACCATTCAATAAAGCTTAAAGGAAAAAGACACAGAAATCACGATATACAATAGGCTTAAACATTTGCCCAAGGCAATACAACGGAAGGCCACAGTCAATGAGGAAGACGTTGGTTTACACTGAGATATAAGACATCTCTAATTTCCCGTCAGGAATTCTTAAATTCCTTGCTTTTCATTCATTCAAAATATGCAAAACGATAAGGACATCAAATTAGAAAAAAATAGCAATGAAAACACACTCGAATTACGTAGACGGTAAAATAATAAAAACCTTCTTTACATTTATCCCCCATGGATCAGGGACTAATGTAGTTAAATATAACTACTGTTTTTAGTGTAATCCACACGCCAGTCTCCTGGGCCATCGACAGAGTTTAATCATGTGATCGTCATGTGATCGACGGTAGTTCCTCTTGGAGCACAAGGAAATCAACCAGCTGATCAAACATTAGCACGGCCTATACTTAATTCTTCAAATATTCCCAACGACATAAGTCATCATCCATATGCCCATACAACCCCCCTCCCCATCAAAGCCCATGTCAGACAACAGAAGTAGAGGTTTCCAGAATAGTGGACACCATGTCAGTTGTGTATTGTAAATCGTCCACATTTGAGCTGAACGAAAGGTAGCACCGGACATCGAAGCCTTTAACCTAATCCTCATGCAGCAAATGGCTAACCCGCCCCCAAAGGCTAAAAGTGGTTAATGTTAGCATCTCCACGTTGTGTAATTAAAATATAGCCCCCCAGAGCGTCGTTCGTTAAGAGATACGGTTATAGCGAAGCAATCCGTTGTTAGTGGAAACAATCGTGATGTATGAGCGACAACTCGACATGAGAACAGGAGCTAGCAGAACGCCGACGTCTACAGAACCGCCGAGCTAGCGTCTATCCTCAGCTCAGCTGTGGGAGGGGTATCAAGTATGCCAATGCGATGTTACTAAGATGACATTTAAATGGCAATCACCACCAGGATCCAGACTCAATGTTAAGGTTTAAATAAATGAAGATAGTTACCGCTGAAAACCATAGCAGAAGAGGCTCCCATCACCGCGAAGAACGCAGAGTATTCGGGGTTGGTTGACATTGTTCCTCAGATTAATATAAAAAAGACTAGTCGATAAAAAAATGATGCTATACTATTGCTATAAATCCTTGAATGGCTGACTGTTGCGCGAAAGATGTCGAATATTGCCACGGTTGTGTGATGCGTGTGAATAGACCGTAGGACTGCTAGCAGAGTAAGCGTACGAGTCACGACTCCTCAGATAAATACCCGGCGCAGCGCAGCGGCACAAAATGGCGAAGCGGAACATATCACCTGACCGGCCGTATGGGTAATACCCACCTTCGGCTCGGGTATAGGGGGGTGTCTTCGCGTATTTCTGTTATTAGGCATAGTATTTTAACCAACGAAGCAAAAATATAAAGTACTCATCGTTTTGATTCGGCACGTTGAAGTATAGCCGTGTGTATCAGTCTATTTTTATATGGTTGTGTTTTGCTTTTTGAAGGTCACCCCTCCACCCCCGTGATAATGCCTTTTGGTGCGATCCGCTGCAGACTTTCCTTTTGATACCTGGGCAGTTAGTCTCCTTCATAGCAAAATAAGAGGGCGTGGATGGTACAACCATTGCACATGAATGGTCTATATTTAGTCCTGGCACCTAGTTTAGTAAATACTATAGTCGACATCTCATATAGTTAATAAATTCTCTTTAATTGCATTCTTACTCATATATAGGCTTATATTTATATAATGCGAACACAAAAAATCACAAACGTAGTAGAAGGAATTCGCGCTGTCATTTGGAGTATA
>OOFG01102287.1:0-13017 GCA_900323295.1 Molva molva | reverse complement strand
GATGGGGGTCAGAACCTCCCCCCTCTGAGACACACACACACACGCACACACATATGATAACTTTTTCATGCATGTGAATATATACAGATAATGCCAAAAATCTGCGCTTACACACACACACACACACATACACACACACACACACACACACACACACACACACACACACACACACACACACACAAACCAAAACATTCAAACATGAGTGGATCCCTGATGTTCCAGACTCACAGAGATGCTCTCCAGACCCGGCGCGATGCTGCTGCTCCGCATGGCTCCTTTCTCCTGGGACGCGGTCAGCAAGACCTCCCTGGCTTGTTCCCACTGGCCCATCCTGCAGTACACAGCTGCTGCGTTGTACAGCACCTGAGACCCCACAACAACCACAACATCCTCACCATCATCATCGTCACATTCATCACATTCAACTCCATCTGTGTCACCATTTTACTGCTTCTTTTTTACTAGCGTATAAACGGTTTTATCTGTTTATATTATTTCTTGTTTTTTTTATGTTTCCATATTTTTATGTTCCTATTTTTTTATGTTTTCATTTTTATTAGTGTTTACTTTTGTGGTTTTTTACCTTATTCTATTCTATTTTTTGTTTTCTCTATTTAATTATTGTGACTATACAGTAACTACTTTCTGCTGTGACACCCATATTTCCGGCCTGGGATTAATAAACTTTATCTTTATATCGAAACACTTAGCTGTTTTTTGTCTGAGCAGGAAAAAACAATGTGTGCGTGTGTGTGTGTGTGTGTGTGTGTGTGTGTGTGTGTGTGTGTGTGTGTGAATCTTCCATACCTCTAAATTGGTTGATAGCTGACTTGCTACATTCACTTTTTATGTATTTATTATCATTACTCTGTGTCTCTGTAGTACGTAGATTACAAGAATTTCAGGCAGAATGACCATGTTGGGTGACCTTCCCATTTGACCCTGCCTTTAGTCATCAATTATAGCATCATCTGTCATAAAACTGAAAGAAGAAACGATAAAAACGTATTGTTGAAGGCAGATAAAGTCTATGTCCCCCCGGAATGCAGAAGTGGATGATCCCTTGCTAGGAGAGATGAGGAGAGACGTTCCCTCATTAGGAGAGATGAGGAGTAGTCTAACCTGTCCTGTGAGTTATGACAGAGGGATAAGATCTTGCAACTCATTCCTTAATACTCCTTCAACGATCTCTTTGATGCCCTAAGCTGGACGGGCATGTGAAACCGAGACTCACCTCAATGTTTCCCCTAAGACAGCCTGAGGGGTGGGCAGCGCTGACTAAACGCATCTTAATACTTATAGTTTGATGGTAAACCGGGGAAGTTTGCGGGAGTTGTTATTACGTGTATATAGTGTATATATGTGCTGTATGTGCTGGTGGGTCTGTGTTCTGAGTTCATACACATATGTGTGCTTGGGAAAGAATGAGGAGAGATACATGAGTCGAAAACACAATGAGAGAAAAAGTGATCAACGGAGAAAACGTGATCGACGGGGAGAGACAGACAGAGAGAGAGAGAGACAAAGACAGAGACAGAGAGAGATAGAGAGAGAGAGAGAGACAAACCTGCCAGCTGAACAGTTTATGGCGTAGGCCCAGCTGCCTGTAGTCTATCACTGTATTTTCTCTCATGTGTTTCTGAGCCCAGATGCAGTCAGAGAGAGCATCATCCAGCCTGCGGATCACATGACAACACATACAGCATGCTGATTGGACGCAGAGATCAGCGCTACAGCACATAAAGCATGCTGATTGGACACGAGATAACCGCTTCAACACATACACAAATCTGATTAGAAAAGAGCCTATACAGGCTGCTGATAGGATGACGGGTCATTACGATATGCAGGACTGCATATCGTCATTTTAATAACGTCATAAAGTCAGGTGTATTGACAGTTTATCAGCCATACTCTCAAAAGTGGTATTCTTGGCAGCAAGAACAGAAGCGATTTTCTGCTTGAAACTATATCACAACTGTCTGCCGAGGTGCAGACGGAGCGTTCTGATCCGAGTTCTCCTGGTTGTCCCGTACCTGTCGAGCTGCATGAGCACCGCAGAGCGCTGGAAGAACGCCACCGCCAGACGTCCGTCCTTGATGATGACTTGGTTCAGCGCCTGGACGACATCGCAGACGCAACACAGATCAGACTTAACAAGACTTTATTTCTAGCGAGATCTGGCCACTATGTCTTACGTTGGGATCCCAGACCAAAAAAAAAATTCTTATTTTTTACTTCCTCCAGTAAGTGACATTGGATCGGTAAAGCCTGATTCTACATGCCGCACGTTTG
This sequence comes from Molva molva, assembly GCA_900323295.1. Taxonomy (NCBI): domain Eukaryota; kingdom Metazoa; phylum Chordata; class Actinopteri; order Gadiformes; family Lotidae; genus Molva; species Molva molva. Next base: position 10,719 of record OOFG01102287.1, on the reverse strand, counting down.
CCAAGATCCACATCGGGACTCAGAGACACAACACAGATCTTTTTCGCATTTATACTTCCCCGGGTACGGGTACACAAGGCGGCAGTATACCTGTAGCGCGGGCTCCAGCTCCTGCAGTGCGAGGTGGGCGGAAGCCTCTATGAACAGGGTGCGAGAGTTGGGCTCCGTGACCGTCCTCGCCATCTCCAGGGCCCTGCGCCAGTCCCGGGCGTCCATGGCCCTCACCGCCTCGTCCCACAGCCGCAGCAGCTCCGTGTACAACATCCTGTAGTATAGAAGAGTATAGTATTATAGTAGAGTACAGTAGAGTGTAGTATAGTATCCACGGCCCACACCGCCTCGTCCCACAGCCGCAGCAGCTCCGTGTACAACATCCTGTAGTATAGAAGAGTATAGTATTATAGTAGAGTACAGTAGAGTACAGTATAGTATCCACGGCCCACACCGCCTCGTCCCAAAGCCGCAGCAGCTCCGTGTACAACATCATGTAGTATAGAAGAGCAGTAGGCCTTTTATATACTATTGCACAGCATTCTGTAGTTTAATAGCGTATTAGTATTGTATTTAATATAGTATCGCACAGCATCCTGTAGTATCGAGTATTAGTATAGTATTATAAAGTAGCGTACAGCATCCTGTAGTATAATAGAGTATTAGTATATTATTATATAGTATCCTACAGCATCCTGTAGTATAGTAGAGTATTAGTATAGTATTATATAGTATCGTACATCATCCCATAGTAGAGTATTAGTATAGCATTATAAAGTATTGTACAGCATCCTGTAGTATGTATAAGTATAATATCATATAGTATCGTACAGCATCTTGTAGTATGACTTTTATCTTTAACATACGTTGTTCTAATTTCATGTAGGTATCCCGATAAATATGACTTAGGCTACCCGTCTATTTAAAGTGAAAGGTCATTCTGAATAAGTACTTTCCACTACAATGTGAATGTAAAGTGTATTGTGTATCCAAACACACTTGTGTTTTGCGAATCATTATTTATTTTAATCTACACTAAATGTAAAAGTAAGATCGCTTACCTGTGTCAACTAAATGAAAAAGCAAAGCAGAGTTCAGTCACGTTTCACTTCGGGCTGGAGCACCTGTTATGTCTGTTCTCAGCATGCACACCTGTGGAACTGGCCAACCGGGAGTGTCCAACCCCCTCTCAAACCAGCTCCTTCCTACAAGGAAGTCCTCTGCCCTCATTCCTCAAATACACACAATAGTCTGATGGCTGGGGTGTGTGCACGTAGCCTAGAGCCTGGAATGCACCAGGAAATAAAAGCAGTGCAATCATATTCCTGATAATTTGGGCAAGTGTTCATTTTGCATCAATCTGTGGTGCATCATCAACAGTTGCCATTTACTGGACATGTAATGACGCGCGTGACTGTCCTAATGGCACGTTACTTTTTTTATTATGACTATTACTATGACTGTAATGATACTGACTCGCCGATATGACCTCATGCGGTTTGTCACCAACACAGCTACATGTGTAGTAAGGTTAATGTATATTGTTTTTAAAGTAGCTACTCTGAGGGGCATTCAATAACAATTATTTTCTCGATTTGGGCTTTTTCTTTAACCGTTCCATCTACATCAATTACCTTGATTTCTTCCCCACCACATTCATCATAAATTAAAAGTGCACATTAGCTAAAATATTACCAAATAATTATTTTTTTGTTGTACTTATTTCTGATTTTCTGAATGACTGTAGACGAATCGTGAAATGCCACACTATGATTGGTTCTTGGATTTGGAAAATTAGGCCTATCAAATTCCGTGACGATCAACGGCGTTGCAATACACATTTTGGTTTGAACGGAAACAGGAACACAGAATAATGGTGCGTTCAAGTCATGATGATGGTGGAAGATTAGCGGTGGAAATTTTCCGTTACTACATGTTCCCATCTTTACAACACTAGTAGACCTATTTTTAATGGCACTGCTTGTGTTTCTCTACCAGTATCTTTAAATGGTTTGAAAACAGTGGCATGAATGAAACTGCATCAATACAACTACATTAATTACGATCTACTTACATTGAACGACAGGTTTCAGCTGATGTGTCCATTATTAGTATTTACTCATTATTTGTTTGCTATTCAGTCACTTCTGTATTATTTACCATTAAGTGTGCTATATCGGACCATTTAGAAAGACACAAGATTCCTAGTTCTAAATTATGAATTGATCGCTGTTATATAGTTATAGTTAGTGGCTTGAACAGTATTTACAAGTCGGAGGTCCCATATTACGTGAACGCAGCATTAAGCATGTGATCCATTCGTTGCGACTACCACAACAAGCGGACTGAGAACTGAACTGATTGAATGGGAAATTAAACAACACTCCTTGACTATGCATTTTGTTGCAATCATTCTAACCCTCCTGGGCGTTATGGCAGGGGTGCAAGAGAGTCTGCCGAGCCGTTATTTTAAGGTAAATAGTCCTTCGACTGTACGTTCACTCCATTGTTTTGTTTTCACGATTCCCTTGAAAACTTTCCCCTGACACAATTTTCTTGTCTTTTCACACATCGTTAGACATGCAATTACAATTAAAAACAACAATGACACCATAACGATGCAGCCCTAACGTGTGGTTTTTAATTCAGTCTAAAGGACACCATGGACGCAAAGCAGCAAATGAACCTCCTTTTACAGAGAAATATTTCTCCCAGATTGTGGACCACTTTAACTTCAACAGTATGGGTAACGGGACATTTAACCAGCGTTACCTCATAACAGGTAACCCATTTTGGCTATTCTGTTCCACCAATTCACGTTTGTTTATATTAGGTCCATAAACGGAATCCTTTGTATGTTCTTCCCCCGTTTAGAGAAGTACTGGAATAGGAAACATGGCCCTATATTCTTCTACACGGGCAACGAGGGAGACATCTGGGATTTTGCTCTAAACTCAGGATTCATTACTGAGTTGGCCGAACAGCAGAGAGCCCTGGTCATATTTGCTGAACATGTAAGAGAAGGTTATTTAAGTGGATACCTTAAATTACTAAAAGGGTGGGGTTTCATATGAGGAAATAGGGTCGAGGTTGCTGTGTTATAGATCAATACTTAACAGTATCTTACAACTTGTTCCCCTATAAAATAAAGTTCTCCTCACTTGTAATTTTCCTAGTTTAATTCTGCCTCTCAAAAATATCTGATTCTGATTTGTACTGTTCTTATACACTCCTTTCTTGTTCTTGTTTCACTTCCTAGTAATTTTGTATTTCTGTTTTGCACGAAAAGCCATCTTTGAATACAGTACATATACAGTATTTGGATTATTTATATTTTCTAAAATACAAAACCAATATACTGGAACATACTTCAAGATACAAATATAGTTATATATTGAGCTAACCAAGAGTCATACATTTTGTGAAACGTTTTGTGTTTTGATTCTTCCAGAGGTACTATGGCAAGTCCCTTCCGTTCGGCCAGGAGTCGTTCCAGGTCCCCCAGGTGGGGTTGCTGACAGTGGAGCAAGCACTGGCTGACTTCGCCCTCATGATCTCCCAGCTGAAACAGGAGCTGGAGGCCTCAGACTGCCCGGTCATCGTGTTTGGCGGCAGGTAAGAGAGAATATTAAATAGAAAAACTACTTTGTCTTAGAGTTACATTTAGTCATTTGCTAGAGGCTTTTTATTCAAAGCGACTTACGGCTGAGACTGAGAACATAAATGCGGATACGATCAATATTCTTAAGTGCTGCATGGCCATGTTTCTAACCGCAACAAACAACAGGACAGAGTGCAGAGTTGTCATGGGATTTAGTTTTTAGTAGTGTTATATAGCAGACACATTATCCCCAAGTGAGTCACAGTGATTTCAGATATGTCCTGTAATATTTGACACTTCTAACAAGGTAATTAAACTGCAGATCATTTTTTTCATGATCAGGAAAGCATAAATTGTCTCTCCTCTCCAAGAGATGCATCAGACAGTTTGGGGCAGGACAGTTTAGTAAAGTGGGTCCCAACCGGTTCGCCTCGAGGCAAGGCTAGGTGTGCTGTGAACTTTGTTGGAATTCAACATGTGACAGTGAGTAACTACATAATAAATGACATTGTTTGAGAGCTACATTTGGAGGTTTGTTTATCCTTCTTCCCTCATGAGCATGCACAGTTTGCACTGAAGCAAAGTTGAGTAAATTGCAAAAAAAAATGATGTAGTCCAAATGTAGCTCTAAAACAATCAAGATTAGTTTTCATGTTTGTTTTTTATATTAGATTCACTGTTCACAAAGAGAAGAGGGAAATCGCTCAAATATCTTTACTTTGGAGAAGCTGGAATAGTGTATTTTACCCTCACTTCACTAAATAAGCTAATCTGTCTCATCTGCCTGATTGATTTCGGATAACTCGGTCAAATGCTAACTCGGTTGAATCGAGCAAATTGAGAAAATAAAATGGTACGCTGCTTCTCATTTGACGTAGGGTTACGTGAAAAATAACCTTATCCCCAAAGGTGGGAGTAAAAAGCGAGTGGCAAGTGGCTTTAAAAGCGTCTTATAACTGACTTTCATTAATAATCTCCTCCTCCAGCTACGGAGGCATGCTGTCGGCCTACATGAGGCAGCGGTACCCGAACCTGGTTGCTGGAGCCCTAGCTGCCAGCGCCCCGGTCCTGTCCACAGCCGGGATGGGAGACCCCCGGCAGTTCTTCAGAGACGTCACATCCGTGAGTTAAACCCATTGCTGTTCAGCCATGTAGCAGGCACGGTTATCCAGAGACTTACAGTGAGTCCAGATACAGGTCATTAAGGAGCAGGTAGGGGTGAGGACATCTTGCTCTGGGAAGCCTACAGGTAGATTGCGGTCATTGGGGAATCGAACCCAGAACTTTTTGGCTGGGGATATAATCTGGGGAAGTTTTTACATTCGCATTCATGCACTGAACGTCACATCACAGCATGAGGTTTTGGTATGTGAAGGTTTCAGTGTGCTGTATGTTCTGCTGCAGGACTTTGAGGGCTATGCCCCAGAATGCAGTGCGGCAGTGAGGGGAGCGTTTCAGCGTGTGCAGGACCTAGCAGAGCACCAGGGTACAAAAACACTTACCTGGGCTACTTACTATCCAAAATCTTTTTATCTCACACAGTTTTCACTTGAAAACTTTAATCTTACGGACGATCATCCTTCTTACAATTAGAATAACTGATTTATGTACTTCTGTGTATGTACAATCCTCCTATCTGTTCATTCATACCAAACATGTCCGCTATGGTTTCTAACTGTCTGCTGTACTCTGAGGATTTCAGTTGGATATGAAGATATTGATGAGTACATTACCCCCCCGCCCCATAGCGTACGATCGCCTGCAGTCGGCCTTCGCCCTGTGCAGTACGCCGTCGTCGCCTCGGGACGTTCTGCAGCTGAAGGGCTTCCTGAGGAACGCATTCACCCTCCTGGCCATGCTGGACTACCCCTACAGCACCCACTTCTGGGGGAACATGCCCGCCCACCCTGTTAAGGTACTACCACTACCATTATTGTTTTTATTATACACATCAGGGCCATTACAGCACACACTTCTGGGAGGACATGCCCGCCCACCCTGTTAAGGTACCACCATTACAGTTATTATTATTATTATTATTATTATTATTATTATTATTATTATTATTATTATAATAATATACAGCACGGTAATTGCAGCACACACTTCCGGGGGGACATATCCACCCACCCTGTTAAGGTACCACCACTACAGTTATTATCATTATTGTTATACACAGCAAGGTCATTACAGCACACACTGGAGGGACAGGCCTGGCTATGCACGGTTCATAGGCCGATTCTAGCATACCTCTGGAATTCTGAAGCTCTGCAGGCATAGCTCGCAAACTGCGCGTCCACACCAACGTTACGGCCAAACCGCGAATATAAATGCCATGGCTTTGCGTTGACTGTCCGCACACTTCACGCCGACTATAAATGCCACCTTAGGGTACCACCACCTCAATCACCCAGCAACACTAGTCACTATTCACTATTATAAGGGAGTGGACAGTCATTAAGTCTCCACTTTGTAACTTTCAATGCACGACCTTGCATCACAAATATAAAATATCTCACTACTACCTGCCATGAAGACATAGTTGCTACTTGTTTAGTTTTTTATCTTATTGTTGACAAAGTCAACGTCGTACCGACGTGTCAATCAGCCAATGCTCAGAGAAATGGGTTAAGGGGCAGGATAGTCTAGTGGTTAGGGTGTTTGACACCTAAAGGTTCGGGGTTCAATCCCCAATGTTCGCAGTCTACCTATAGGCATCCTTGAGCAAAATGCTCCTTACTTGCTCCTTGATAGGATGTACCTGCATATTAGGGTCAATGCAAGTAGCTTTGGCTAAAAGCGTCGGCTAAATGACTTGAAGCGATACACTCCTCTAGAGTTAGAAAAATGAGCAGGAGTAGTTTGTCCTACAAACACATGTATGACAGGAAATGTTTTGTGTGCTCACCCACCTCACGTCATGCTCGTGTTGTCATAGTAACGTGCGCCGGCTACTCCTCAGGTGGCGTGTGAGGCGATGCTCAGTGGACCCGACCTGCTGGCTAACCTGAGGAACACCTCAGGTGAGCAAATGGGGGCGTATTTGAATGATTAGTAGGTCATTTAGTGGAGAGAAATCCCATTTATAGATCTAAGTAAGAATTTGTCCTGTTTCTATAATCATGGTGTTCAGAGGTAAAGACAAAACAAATGATCAATGATTATCAAAGACTAAGTAATATGTACCAATCAAGAACTATACGACATTTTCCACAGTATAACATTGTGTGTGGGATTGAGGACAACATAACCCAAGCTTAAATGCTGTAGCATTGACTTACCTGGAAGCTCAGATTCATTTCAAACAAGCGCCCTCAAGAGGGCAGTGTTGCCCTTCAAACCTCTGCCTAAAATATAAATAAATATTTTTTTAAAGTCCATTCTATAGTAGTATATATTGTACAGTAGTGTTTGGTATATAATATTCTACTGTAGTTGTGTATACTGTGTTACAGAAGTATTGTACAGTAGCGTGTGTGTGTGTACCAATGCAGGCATCGTGTACAACTCTACGGGGGAGCAGAGCTGCTTCGACCTGTACAGTCTGTATGTGGAGTGTGCTGACCCCACCGGCTGTGGCCTGGGGTCAAACAGCCTGGCCTGGGACTACCAGGTACACACACACACACGCGCACGGTAAATAACATTACACTCGATTCTGCCTGAACACTGCTAGCATAGACAGTCAGTTAGCTGCAACCATTCAGAGATGAGAGGAACAAGAGGGCGACCACACGTTTGTGCCGAGTGCCGCTGACAAACAACCGCTCACGTGCGTTCGTCCTCTCCCTACAGGCGTGCACGGAGATCGAGCTGTGCTACGAGAGCAACAACGTGACCGACATGTTCCCTGCCATGACGTTCACGCAGGCGGAGCGGCAGGCGTACTGCTCAAAGCGCTGGGGCGTCATCCCGCGACTGGGCTGGCTCCGGACCCAGTACTGGGGAGACGGTGAGACCACGGTGACGCGGTGCTCCAGATGATGTAGAGCAACAGGTTCTAGAAACGAGACTCTAGAATAGAGTCGGATCCAGCAAGGGATGATTATAATGAATCATTTTAATATTCTAAATAAATGAAGCGGAGCCACTGGAGCCACCCATGCTAAAGATTTAAGCACTCACGATATTGCAACAGGTTTTGGATAAACGCATATATTATTTATAATCACCTTAACCATGTTGTTTTTCCCATCCAGCCCTGTCTACAGCCAGCAACATCATCTACTCCAACGGAGATCTGGACCCTTGGGCCAACGGAGGGGTAAATTACTTGTATCACACAAAGTGATAAACACACAGACCTTATCTCTTTGATTATAAGTGAAGGTTGGAGCGAGATCGGCCGGGTTATAGTAAGATCTCCATCTCTTCACTTCAGGTGCGGACGTCTCTTAGCCCCTCAGTGGTGGCCATCAACATAACAGATGGAGCTCACCATTTGGATCTGAGGTAACGGGAGGGGCGTTCATGACTCGCTGGGAAAACAGATGCATCCGTTTAATTGCAGCGTAACTCCTGTTCATATCATTCATCTTCTTCTGTCCTCCAGAGGATCAAACGACGCTGATCCAGCGTCCGTTATCAGCGCCAGGAGGACTGAAGCTGACCTCATCGCTCAGTGGGTGAAGATGGAGCGGTTGAAGTTGAAATCAAATGTAATTAAATATCAAAAGAATGTGCAATAAAATCTTTTTTTAATCTCATAATTTCTCTAAATCAAAGCAGATAAACCGGTCTGTAAACAAGGTGACAATTAAACATTGTTGTGTTCATGGCAGTCGATGTTCAAGTGAACAAAACTAAATGGGGATCTCCGTGAAAGCACAGCCCTTGAGATTGGATTAAAGATTAACTACACACTCAACATTGAGTTGGCTACCATCTGGGAGGTAAACAAAACATCTCGGCAGATTTAGTGCTCTTTGAATGTAAACATCAAATACTTACAAACCAATTCCAATATTAGGCTTCGCTGAAATTTTACATTGGAACAACATTTATGTTTTCTGAATTTATAAAAAATGATGCATATAAACAATTATTAAATACACAAAGAGAAAACCCAAACTACTTCTGATTGACCTTTGGAAGAACAGTAGCACCAAATTAAGTTTTTGGTAACTTCGTTGGGAAAGTTTTTGACCTGTAGATGGTAGCAAACTCGAAAAGATGTGGTCTCATATGTAGTTGCACTTTAAACCCATTTTGGAACAGACCAAGCTACGGTTTCTGGACCCGAAGTGAATTCATGATTATAAAGATACACAGGAGTTGTTAAAGCACATTTGGAGCCACTTTTTGGCATATAGTGAGCAACACAATCAACAAAACTTTTAAAATATGCCTTTCATTAGGCAGTTTGTACATTTCATGACTATTTTACCTGTACTCATTTCATAGTGATTTCAAAAGGCTTTCATAATAAATACCTGAATATTATTCATTATTAACCAAGATCCCCAATTATTTTATGTGCAAGCTTCCAGGAAGACAGCAAAGCTATACATTTTTGCAATGACATATACAATTCCAATGGTTAAATGCCATGTGATGCACAGGTTTGGGTCTTGATCAGCCATTTGTAAGCTGTAGGACTGCTACACATTTTCAAGTGAAGTCGTTAAGACTAGCTTAAGACTTTCTCAGTATGTTCAGTCATTATGTAATACATGCTTACATTTCCATGACCACACAAAAGGTGTAATTGTGGGTGAATAAAAAATAACTAGTTTTTAGACATTCAATGTTTAAAAGTAACATGAAATGAAATAGTTACCTATGAACCAGCTTTCAGGTATATTTTTTCTCAACTTCTTGACATACCTGACCAAAATTCTCTAACTCATGATCATTCAAAAAGCTATTAAGCAATGTCCAAAATATAGCCATTATTAAAAAAAGAAAGTTTGTATTGTATATAAATCAACATTGTTGAATTCCATGCCAGTATAGTGAGCTATAAAACCTAAAACCTACATTTTTGAAAATACATTATCTTTGACATTGCCAGTATTTTACCGCTGACATACTGAGCAGAGGTGGAGCCTTAAAAACATATTTTTGGGGCACCATATCAAAAGCTCTGAGAACATACTCTTCATTACTGTTTGAAGGGAAAGACATGGCTTTGGAAGGATGGCTTGTCTTCAAATTTCAGATTCGTCCAGCAAGTTGGGCTCAGGAATGTTCAAACACGGACGAGGGACTTGTCATTTAAGAAGAGAGCCCTTGTTGACAGGACACACAAACCCGGTTTAGACTTTGTTTTGTACACGCAAAGACTCTTAAAAGGAAACTCCAGAAAAAAAAAAAAGGAATTCACGTTTCATGTTGCAAAAAAATATAGAAAATACTCCTCTGTGTTCATAATATCCAACTGTTTCGATTGCAAATGGAAATGTGGAGACTGTCTTGGAATAGAAATGTGTATACCGTAGACACGGACAGTTAATAGTGGTGTTGTAAATCGCTGTCTGAAGTGACATCAAAGGCACGCAGAGAGACCACGCACGTTAAAGAGGGAAGGTCGAACCATTTCTGATCAGGGGTGGGAACACAATGGTGTGTTTGGTCTCGGTACAAAACTCTTTCAAAATAAGAGTCACAGCTATTCTCTCATCTAACACTAGTAACAAGAAAGATAGCAATTTGCTCTACACTACAATCAATACATCCATAAAGCCAAACAATACAAATATAATGAAAAAAAATCCACTATCTAAACTACCATTTACACGACACATCGACATATATCACTTGAAGATATAATTATTTGAACCTTAATCTCACGTAGACCTGGTCCTCTCACTGAAACAGCACACATCTGTACTCCTTGCCACCACCGCGATGGGGTGGAGGAGGAAAAAGCTTCAAACATTCAGTAAAACGTACATAGCAGCAGCTCAGACAACAAAAAAAGCCACCAGACAACAAAACCGAACCTACACGCATACAAAGTGCTTCACAGTATCAAAATGGCAGAGTTCCTGATTTAAAAAAGAAGAAGAAAAGGAATGCACCAATCAAAAGATAAAATGAAAATCCCTGGACCAACCACTGAGAAGTTCAGGTTTCAGCAGTTGTATTCCTTGCTACCAGTTCAACAAACCGTGATGGTTGCTACC
>OOFG01102286.1:0-14734 GCA_900323295.1 Molva molva | reverse complement strand
GTACTATAATAAAACAACTGGGCTCTGACAGATTAAAGAGACATGATTTTGGCCCCAGCCGTCGGAGGAACCCGACATCCTACTGAGCCTTAGATAACCTACAGAACACACACACACACACACACACACACACACACACACACACAGAAGAGCTATCTTGACATCGTTAATTTTCACACTCACACACACACACACACACACACACACACACACACACACAGACAGAAAAGCTAGGCGTGACATGAATCTGTTTGACGATGGGAGAACTATGGGTCAAACAGGTTAGTTGAGGTTAGTGATTAACTGTGATTATTAATAGCGTTACGATCCTTACATTTATTATGTCAGACTCGGATGCCAAATTAGATTTTGTCATGCGCTACTTTGTAAATACTAATAGTAGGTTAGTATTTGGCAACCTCACCAGTTCATAATGTTTTCATTTACTTTTTTGCATCTACATCGCCACTACTCATTTCTATATATTTTATAATATTTTATTTTTATCTCTTTTTAATTTATCTACTGTCCTGTACTTTCTGCTTGGACCCCCATATTTCCAGTCTGGGATCAATAATGCACATTGTGCGTGCGTGCGTGCATGCGTACATGCGTGCGTGTGTGTGTGTGCAGTATTACTTTCCGGGCTTTACCAATGACATGAGCATACAGTTACCCTCACATGCCAAGCATAAGCCAATGAATATAGACCAGCGCACGTATGAGTTATATATAAGAGCCATATATATGAGTTATACATAGCTTTCTGATGATCAACACCTCTAATTTTAAATCTCTTATCCATGAAGACTTTGTTTGTACTTGTTATACAGACCATATGTTCTCAGGACCATCAATCACAGCATAGAGAAGCCACCTTATGCTATGCTATGCTATGCTATGCTAGGCTATACATCACTGTATGGTCTGGTTGGACAGGGACATGGCTGTCTGACTGCAGGAGTGATGATTCTTTTTATGTATTCGTAGTACAAGTTTGAGGAAGACATATAGCAGCAAGCAGAACGTAGCTACCAGAGAATCAGGGCTGGAATATATCAAAGTACTATAGTTCTGTATTCCTGTAGTTTTGTTAAGAGTTAAATAATAACAATAAATATAGTTAATATAGTTTAATATAGTTATTACAGTGTAATATAGTCAATACAGTTTAATATAGTTAATTGAGTGTAGGCCTAATATAGTTCACAGAGTTTATTATACTTAACATAGTTATGGGTAACACAGTTTAATGTAGTTAATAGAGTTAATGACTAGGCTACTACAGAGTAGGCGTTAAAAGGTACGGTAGGGCAGTAGTAATAGTAGATGGAGTAGGGTGGTAGTAATAGTAGGAATGTAATAATAGTAGGTAGAGCAGGGCATTAGTAATAGTAGGAACATTAAAGGAGTAGTAGGCACAGTAGGGCAGTAGCAATAGTAGGTACAGTAGGGAGGTACTAATAGTAGGTACAGTAGAATAGGGCAGTTGTAACAGTAGATACAGTGGGGTAGTAGTAATAGTATGAAGAGTAGGGCAGTAGTAATTGTAGGTAGAGTAGGGCAGCAGCAATATAATGTGCAGAAGAATGGTAGGTACAGTAGGGCAGTATTAACAATAGGTACAGTAGGGTATTAGTAAGAATAGGTAGAATAGAGCAGTTGTAGTAGTGGGTAGAGTAGAGGTACACAGTAGGGCAGTAGTAATAGTAGGTACAGTAGAATATAAGTACAGTAGGGCAGTAGTAATAGTAGGTAGAGTAGAGCAGTGGTAATAGGTAATACGTCTGCATTAGACAAGGATACAGTATGACCTGTTCAATTTGAATGTACTATAATAAAACAACTGGGCTCTGACAGATTAAAGAGACATGATTTTGGCCCCAGCCGTCGGAGGAACCCGACATCCTACTGAGCCTTAGATAACCTACAGAACACACACACACACACACACACACACACACACACACACACACAGAAGAGCTATCTTGACATCGTTAATTTTCACACTCACACACACACACACACACACACACACACACACACACAGACAGAAAAGCTAGGCGTGACATGAATCTGTTTGACGATGGGAGAACTATGGGTCAAACAGGTTAGTTGAGGTTAGTGATTAACTGTGATTATTAATAGCGTTACGATCCTTACATTTATTATGTCAGACTCGGATGCCAAATTAGATTTTGTCATGCGCTACTTTGTAAAGACTCCCCTCGATGAGGCTGGAATGTCCTGCAGCAGTGTTTGTTTATGGGGTCGCATGAGGTTGCTAGCTTATAAGCAATAGATATTTGATTTCAACATGTTGAAGGGTGGAGGTGCCCCAGAAAATATCAGACTTTGATACGTAGCCATGTGCGAACCACTTCTCACTGCCTCACTGGGACATTGATACTACGGCAGATGGTGATGGGATCAAACAATGTGTGAGGAAGCAGATCTACACCAAAGTAAGAAGTTGGGGTCCTAAACCAAGCTCACGGGCCAAAAAAAGTTGCAACCGGAGATCCCCGTTCCCCCCCCACCAGTTACTACACCTCAAAGTTACGGTCACACTTTATTTAAGAAGACATTACAAATCAATTGTACAAACAATAATATTTATTTAACATTATCTGTCAAAAAGTGTATTCATCATTTCAACACATGTATTAATATATATATAAACAAACTCTCGACAGATATATTCTGCTGTAGCGTCGGTAGAGGGAGAGTCAGACCTCCTGACCACGGCTTTAAAAATACTCCAGGTTTTTCTCATTCTGGAGCAATCGACAGATGTGGATTTGGGGTTAGGGTCTCCTTTAGAGAGGAGAGTAGGCACCTTTGAGACTCTACGTCTCGGTCTTCTTCAGGAGGATAGCCGTGGACTGCATCCCGACCCAAATGCCAGGCAGGATCTTGTTGACGATTGGCCCTGTGAACCTGTGCAGCAGGGTGGTCTGGCGATCCGGACCCTCTCCATGGACGGTGTAGAAGCAGATGATTCCGGCAGGCTGGTCGATGTACATTCCCAGCGTGGGGGAGAAGGCCATGTCCCTGAGGTCCTGGTACCGCCCGTCATACCACACCTGGTAGGAACTGCTGCCCCAGCACAGACCCCAGGAGTCCTGGTTCTCCCCCAGGCCGCTGGGGCCCGCGTTGGCCCTGCGACAGGCCCCCTCGTAGCTGACCCCTACTGCCACCCACCCAGAGCATTCCACCTCCCAGTACCCTCTCGCCTGCCAGATGACCTCCTTACATAACACCTGGGAGGGGGATGTAGGATAATATAAAGAATAATACAGAATATAGGGTTTAATATAGAGTAAAGAGCAGAGAGTATAATATAGAATAAAATATAGAATATAGAATATAGAGTAGAATATAGAGTTTAGAGTATAATATATAATATAATATAGAATATATAGTATAGTATAGAATATAGAGTTTAGAGTATAATAAAGAATATAATATAGAATTGAATATAGAATATTGAGTAAAATATAGATTATAGATAATACAGTATAATATAGAGTAGAATTTAGAATATAATATAGTATGTAGAGTGTAATACAGAATATAATGTAGAGTATAATATAGAATATGAAGTATAATTTAGAATAAAGACTATAGAGTATAATATATAGATAATAATAGTATTAGAGTAAGAGTATTTATAACAGTACACTGACCTGGGGTGAGTATTAATAACAGTACACTAACCTGGGGTGAGTATTTTGTAACAGTACACTAACCTGGGGTGAGTATTTTATAACAGTACACTAACCTGGGGTGAGTATTCTATAACAGTACACTAACCTGGGGTGAGTATTTTATAACAGTACACTAACCTGGGGAGAGTATTCGTATCTCTCCGGTCGGTCCAGAACCGGACAAACTTCCTCCGTCCTGCGAGTCACCTTAGACCCGACCTCGGAAATCCAAAGCATCTTATTGGCTGTCTTGTCATCCAATGAGAGGTTGATCCAGTCTGGACACATTTCAAGAGATAACAATGAGTGTTTAAGGGACACTCTGACACAGCTTATTATTTGATTTATTGTTTAACTTGCTCTTACATTTGAGGAGTTCAGCTCTGCATGTGGGCTCGGGGATGTTTGGTACGTACACAGGGAGCTCTGGAACAAGAAAGTACTCTTCCCAACATGTTCACGTTTTATTAAAGATGAAGGGCAATCTGTCTCTTACCTGGTTTCTTTTCTTCATTCCTGCTGGACTTCCTCTCTGAAAGGGCAGGGGTCAAGGTTAAACACGGGGTACAACTGTCCTTGTCCAACTATCCTGAACTGGGACAAAATGTAAACGTTCTTGAGTACAAGCCGAAACTCTTTGTTTCCATGTTTGAATGTATGTGATCAGCTGTGGCTTTTTGTCAATGGCAGATGTAAAGTACTGGCAGATGGCTGGAGTGTTGTATAACAGAGTATCACATTTTTATTATCGCCTAAATTGAAAATGAACTCTCAGATGTTACACTCCCAAGGATATGTATAGATATAGAATGCAATAGATAAATAAATAAATACAATACATAAAACAGAGATAGAAAATACCTGCTGGACGCCAAAGAACCAGAAGAATTTAACCGAATTAGGATCACTTTGATTACAGTCCAACATAACGGATTTGTCATAACAATTAACAATTACCTGCAAAAAATAGGTTACCAGTCTATCCACAACATAGAAATATAGAGCTGACTAGAAGACGTTCGTAAAGGTTTGCAACAAAACGTTCCTCACTTGATTTGGTGCTTACTATGCCAGTGTTTGGTCTGGTCTGCATGATGATAGGTGTGAATCCTCCGCAGTGTCCCCTGAGAACAGATACGGCGTTGGCTTTAAGTTGGGCTTTTATAAGAGGGGGGGAGTTGGTGTTGGGGGATGTCTTATCCTGGGCAGATCATATGCCATCCTGGAAAAACAGCAGGATATCTTCAGCCTCTCTGAAATGTGAGGCTGCATCATCAGACCCTTCAAATCACGATTTGACAACGGTTGTGAGATTGAGATGCAAAGAGAGACGTCTCAGTTGTATAAACAGTCGGGAACAGCTGTAGCTAACCGTTGTCAAAACCACCTCTGGAGGTAGTGTATGCCACATTAAATCTAGATGGAATAGCGATAGGTTCTCGTCTAGAGAACAACTTCCATTTATGCCTCAATGAAGTCGTTCTTCTGGGGGACGAGTTCAGTGCTCTTGCGTTGGGTTCCCAGTAGTGTACTGGTGCTGGTACCAGAAAACAAACCTTGTTGAGCGCTAGATGATGGAGGTTGTTCTGCTGTATGGTACAAGACAAGTGGCAGCCATGACTGTCTGTTGGTGAAGCTCAGACTAACATATAGTTCCTCTAACGGTCTCCCGGTGGTTTAAAGTAGGTGGATACAGAGTGACCCCTCACCAGTGTCAAGTCAAGGCAATAAATGTGATTTCATTCTCGTAATACAAGGCCAATCATTTCTTTCTTGTTCGTTTAGTGTCTCAGTGGCTAGGTCATCTTCACATTATGTACTTTCTGAGGTCCTGATTAACAATTATATTTCATTCAAATGTTATTAAGCATTGAATATTAATGAGTTTTAGCCATAGACTAGGGCAGCCATGAAGTCCTGTTGTCAATGGGCCAAAAACGGATCGGTAACCTTTAACAATAAGAGTACATTATTTAAACAGTAATCAACATTAGTTAATGCAGTAATAAGCATTAACTAAAAGTTAATTAACAGTAAACTAATGTCTAGAAATAATGTAATTATGGTGTTCATGTTTACTATCTGTGTGTTGTTGTATGTTACTGTGGTTCTGTGTACAAGCTGCTCGTAACTTATTGCCCAAACAGGATTAATAATGTTTTTATTTGATGTTAACTAAGGAAATGGTGTTCATGTTAACGAAGGTATTAATGTATACATTTTTTAAAAGGGCTAGGGTTAAGGTTAACCCTAACAGCCATTAACCCTAACCCCTATGCTAATGCTATAAGCTTATTACTGCCTTAAATAATCCTAATTAATGTTTAATTAATGTACCATTATTGTAAAGTGTTACCAATGGATAGTCTCTGCTCTGTAGAAGACAGGTCTACACCCTCAACCTACGTCAATATTTTTACAGTCTATGGTGTCAGACCAAACACCAGCATCTCTAACAACTAGAAACCAACACTTTGACTTTATTTGACCTTTTATTCAACACTGGGCATTGAAAACTATGATTATTAATAAAAGATACAAACACATACACACCTTAGTTCATTAAAACTATAGTAATACAAACTATTCCTTTTAGTATGTCCAATGAGAGACAAAACAATACAGTAGTACATCAAATACAGTAGTAAATACAGGGTTTAAATTATAATAAGCAGAATGTTAATACAAATCATATATTCAGTTATATCATTAAATACTAGTTTATATAGTTGTATATAGTAGACTTTACAGGTCTCAGTCATGTATATAATCACTACCTACTACCATATACAATGTACATTATCAAAACAACCATTCGTATATAATGTACATTATCAAAACATAACCACTTCTAAACAGAGTGCTATCTCGTTTATAGTCGTTCTAGTGGACTGACTGGTTGGATTTATTGGTCTGACTGGTTCTCTCCTGGTTGGACTGGTTCTAGTGGTCTGCCTCGTTCTATAGTGGACTGACTGGTTCTAGGGTTCTTGCTGGTTCTAGTGGACTGGCTGATTCTAGTGGTCTGACTGGTTCTAGTGGACTGACAGGTGCTCTCATTGTTGGACTGGTTCTAGGGATCTGCCTGGTTCTCTAGTTGACCGGCCGGTTCTCTTCCTAGCTGCGGATCATGCAGTAAGACTGGGTTCCCACCCAGAAACCAGGCAGCATCTTCTGCTTGAAGGTGGTCTTGATCTGTTTCAGCAGATGCACCTCCTTCTGCTCCTCCCCCAGCTCCTCCACGGCGTAGAAGTTGAGCACCCCAGCAGGCTGGTCCAGGTACACCCCCAGGAGAAGGCTCTTGGGATGGGAGGAGATCTCCTCATCCTGCCCATCGTGCCAGAAGTGGTAGCAGGAGCCGGCCCAGCCCAGACCCCACGACTCCTCATTCTCCCCCAGGCCACAGGGACCCTGGCCGTTCCTCCTCCCTGCTCCTTCGTAGGCCACGCCCAACACCACCCAGCCCGAGTACTCCACCTCCCAGTAACCACGGAAACCGGCGATGCCCTCCTTGCAGAGAACCTGCAACATAACGGAGGAGGAGGTGATGATGGGGGGGAAGACACCCCGGCCCCACATGCATGGAGCTCCTGTCCTCCTGAAGATGTTTCCCCATCTAGGGGAGGACCAAGGTGCTCCGCTCATTGTGCTGCTTCTCCATCAGCACTGGTACAATTAGAACCCAAGATGTGTTCTGAACCCGTTTTCTGAAACCGTGATTTGAAGGTACTCCATTTTTTTGTTACGGTTTCGATTGCAGTTACTCTAAAATGGAGTATGTTCAAATCATGGCCCCTCTCGATTAGACCACACCCCTCTCATATAGACCACGCCCATACAGTATAGACCACACCCCCAGGAAAAGAGCTCTATGTAGTGCAGATACCTACCTGTGGTGTATTTGGGTACATGTTTGTTAATTTGTTGTAAGTTGTATATATGTTATGCGGTGTATATTCTGAGAAATTGTGTATACGTTGTGTACTTGTCGTACCTGGGGCGTGTGCTGGTATCTCTCGGGGCGATCGAGGACGGGACATGTGACAGTGTCCGTCATTCGTGCCACCTTGGCTCCGCCCTCTGTGATCCAGAGCGTCTTATTGGCTGTCTTATCGTCCAGACTCAGCTTCATCCAATCTGGAAAGATGATGTCACTCTTACATGAGACGGGGATTGGTGTCAGTTGGCTAACTGTTTAGGCAATATTGTAAAGGTGAAGATTGCATGAACAGATGATGAACATTGATGTATTGATGTATATTTACATTTGACAAGATCTGCTCGGCTCTTGGGTTCTGGGATGTCCGCTTCATACTCTGGAGTCTTCTCTAGAGAACAGACAGGAGAACACAGTGAAGGAGATTAACTCAATAGACCAACTTATAGATAAACATCAACATAGAACAACAAATAGATGACTGACTAACTAATAGATAATTACCTAACTTAAAGAAGACTAACAGATAATCACAATAGATTATAGATAAAGACTAATAGATGAATAACTAATAGATAATAACCTAACTAAAAGTTGGCTGTAGAAGACCTTGATTTCTGTATCAGTAATCAGGGTCATTGAAGGTCATTTAATGTATATCTGACCACAAGCCTGATATTAAAGACAGCATTCAGACTAAACAGGAGATGGGCTCGCCCGGCGTGGTACCTGCAGGGGGGCTCCCATCTTTAGACCTCTTGGCTGAGGAGGAAGAACAGCAGGTGTTAGAGGAGAAGTAGATGGAAGTGTAGGAGAAGGAGGAGGGGCTCTATATAGTGTACAGGCTAGAGATAGATTGCCCTCAGATGGCACATTTTGGCGTTCATGCTACAGGAGATGTAAGGGGAGGTGCTATCTTTACATTGCTAGCCGTGTTGCCTGCATTCACTTCGTGGTGTCTCAATGCAACGTAAACATAGACCCATCTGAAGTAACTTAAGGATAGAATTACTCCTCAGGTTCTCCTCCTCCCAGGAGTAAGTCATTTAGCAGGAGGTCCACCTGCCAGACCTGGAGGTCCATTAACCTAGACCCACACCCAATGAGGCGGCATCAATAGTTATCTTCCAGCCATTGCACTCCTACTCCTCAGAGACGTGGATTAAACGTCTGGTGGATCGTCCAACAGTGTACCCAGACAGGAATTGTGTTAACATTTCTTTGACGTCATCAGACTTAAACCCATAAAGCCACAACTGTCTGTTTTTACATATTGTCATATGTCTTTATTACATACCATAGTAGTACTGCAGTGTGTGTAGTAAATACTATACTGGTGTGTTATTAAGTATACTATAGTAGTACTTTAGCTTCCTCTGCTGGTATTCTGTGGTTTGTTCCTCTACACTAAGGTTGAGAAGTTGAATTCTCTGCATTACCAGGCAGCAGCCAGCTAAAAACACAGCGGGGGACAAGCATCAAGTAGCTCCTATTACTAAAACACACTATCTGTTACATCCAGGATCTACTGCCACCAGCACTAGTCCCCCAATTATGACAGCCCACGGCTGCATGTGCTGTCAAGTGTAGGGCTGCAATGATTAGTGGAAATGTACCAAATCTAAAACGTCTTGCCTCAAAAGTAATTTCTGAAGTAGAAATATTAAACATGTGCTGTTTTATGTTTCATAAATGTAAATATTTGGTTCATGGTTCATTATGAAATGGGTACTTTCTATTTGCAATCGGGTAACAATTTCTGACATTTTATATACTAAAGTATTCATAAAAAATAAATAATGGTTAGTTGAATGGACTATGGAAATAATGGTAAGATTGATGGACTATGAAATTGATTGATGTGTTGTGGAAATGTGATGAATGTCACACTCCAGGAACCCAGGCCAAAGGTCAGAACACTGCTGGAGCGTTGATTCTATTAGTAGTTATAATGGAATTTAGAGGTAGGCCTCTTACCCGTGATTTTTAGAGCTGTTATATTAATATTTATGTTGATGTTTAGAGCTATTATATGATAGTTATGGTGATGTTTAGAGCCATTATATTGATAGTTATGGTTATATTTAGAGCTATTATGTTAATAGTTATGTTTATGTTTAGAGACATTATATTAATAGTTATGGTTATGTTTTACAGATATTATATTAATAGTAATTGTTATGTTTAGAGCTATTCAATTAATAGTCATGGTTGAGTTTAGAGCTATTATAGGAATAGTTAAGGTTATGTTTTAGTGATACATTAATAGTTATGGTTATATTTTAGAGCTATTATAATAGTTATGGTTTTGTTTAGAGGAATTATATTAATAGTTATGAGGTAATATATTAGAGTTATGTTTGAGTTTAAAGGTATTATATTAGAGTTATGGTTGGGTTAAGGGAGGCATTATAATACTCATGTTCAGAGGTATTGTATTAATAGTAAGGGTTATGTTTAGAGGTATTATAGTACTTATGTTTGAGTTCACGTTGTTCAGAAATAACATATTAATAATCGTGTTAGGGTTTAAAAGTATTACAATATTACATTACAGATGGGATTAAAGGTGTTATCTTAATAGTTGTGATTGGGTTTAAAAGGTATATAATACTGAGTTCAGAGATATTATATACATGTGAGGGCCACTGCAGCAGCACGGAGAATGTTAAGCTAGTGTTTGAATATAGCAGGTGGTGAAAACAAGCGGCGCTTTGAGACTTGGCTGGTGACTTATGGGAGGCTGTTAAAGAGCTACGGGACAGCTCTCTGGCGGATCTCACTCTCAGCCTTGATTTCAGTCAACTAATTACATTTGCCAGCCGGCAGCCCCATTACTGCACCAGCATCCTTGATTTCCACCTTGGTCACAGTTACTGGTAAAGAATAAATAAATAAACACTAAAACACAACACGGAAAGCCCACATATACAAACGAACAGATATGTGCATGCAGACAGTTTTATGGCTTCTCGTATGTGATTATTAAACCATTTCCAAACAGATGAAGTCATCAAGGTGTTCCTCTTGAACAGTTCTTGTTAACGTTAAACATGAAACTGTTATTAATAGGTCACTTGAGTGCTGTGATTCTACAGGTCACTTAACACAACGGCAACATATCACCTGTCTCCATCCAATCAGAAACAACCTTGAGTTCATCAATTTCAATTTGCCAAAACAACCATAACCAATATCAATTGTAGATGGAATGTTAAATGCATTTTTTTTGCACACAGTTAAAAAACGGAAAAATGTTACATTGATGGTGTCAGAATATTAAACACCGGTATGTATTTAATGATGCTGTGATCAATACGTATTTAATACGTTGTAAATGTGTTTACTTTATATGGAAATGTAGTAGTTAGTTGTAGTTATTAATATTTCATGTGGTGTTTCTCACGGTGTTTCCTGTCGGGACAAACGATCCTGGAGTTGGCGGGCATTATCCAGACGGGTCACAAGTTCGATTCCCTCCTGCTGCAAGATGATGTTTCTTCTGGTCTCTCCTGGTAACTCCTGTTTACTTCTGCTCGCTCCTGGTTACTCCTGGTTATGCCTGGTCACTTTCGGGTACTCCTGGTTACTACTGGCACTGGTCTTATAACCCCACTGGGAGGAGCGAGGCTGAGACAAAAGGTACGTATAGGACAGGAGGGAAATAGGAGGGCTGACGGTGTAACTGGACCTGTGTCTGCAGGGTTTGTCCATAAAAAGTCTTGGTGTGAGTCAGGATGAAAGAGAGGACGGTACACAATGATGGACAGACCAACAGTTGGCTTGACTTCATGTGTGTGTGTGTGTGTATGGGTTTGTACGTGTTTGCATGCATGTGAACGTGTTTGTATGTGTGTGTACGTGCTTGTATGCATTTGTGTGTACGTGCTTGTATGCGTTTGTGTGTGTGTGTGTGTGTGTGTGTGTGTGTGTGTGTGTGTGTGTAAGTGTTTGCATGTGTATGCGCATATGCACACAATCATGTGACTGCATGTTCACATGTCCACATGCATCCAGGGTGTAGTGACATACTGCTCTGCTGCTGTGTCCATGAGACGGGGTCCTAGTGCCTTACTCGTTGGCACGACAGGAAGAATGTCAACTAAACATCTGAACCAACCAGACCCCATCAGTTCTCGTACCACCCTGCCTGTTTGTTCATAGCTAAAACCGCGGCAGGTACACACACAAACACACAGTAATGTATATATGCAGTGCTGTACAAATGATTAGAAATACTCTGACCAGAGGAGGAATCCCTGACACACTTGCTCCCTCAGCCTACAGAATCCTGAGCTGCGAACACCAGAGAGTCACAGAGTTGACTAAACAAGGTCATACTGTGTCCCTGACCTGCATTAACGCTAAGCTATTTAGCATTGTAACGCCTTGATGTCTGTGGGGGGGCCACGACAACCCTGAAGCCCCACGTCGTAAAAGCTGAGATTTGTGTCGTGTTTATTGACTGTAGCGTGCCATGCAGGGTACCGGGCTAACACGCTTCTAGCTGTTAGCACGGGACAGGACTCACACGCTTACCAGCTGTTAGTGGAAGACAGGGCTAACACGCTAAGTAGCAGTTAGCAGGGGACAGCAGACATGAGCGGGAAAAGATTAAATGGAAAAGTGGCATTAGCTAAAATTCTAAATTCATCAAGAGACTGAAGATCATTCATTAAAGACTAAATTCATCAAGCCCCCCATTATAAAACACCAACCGGACGACTTCATCTCTGTGGCCATTGGTTTGGCCAAGTTGTTAATGGTGTTGTGACTCCTGTGGAGGGACTATCTTGTTGACTGTGTATGTTTGATGACGTGATGTGTATTTTTGTTTGGTGTATGCTGTTGTGTGTTACTGCTGCAGAAAATATTTCCCCTGGAGATAATAATAAAGATTTTCAAAGTTTGAACTTGACATTGTGCAGCAACCCTCAGACCTCTTCAGGGCTTCAGAGGTCTGAGGGAGAGACCGTGTCCATCAGGACTATTAATAGAATATACTATTTTGTCAATGCGCAAGTAGAACAAAATGTGAGTGTAACACTACACTAGCAGCACTAGTAGCTCAGTTCTGTGCTGTTCTGGGGAGGAACTGGACCATCTGGCTGCCGTTACAGCGACGAGCACGCTGTCCAAGCCTCTGTCCTGGACAAGGACTCCCACCCACTCCACAGGGTTCTGCCTGGACAGAAGAGCTCAGCAACAGTTGAGTGTTGAGACAGATGAGTTCCACCAAGCAATCAAACTGTACGAATCATAAACTGTCAACGCTTGGGCAGCTCCGCCGTCCCCCTCACGTTCCAAGACTAGGGCTCGTCTCCTACTTCTCGAAGCGCGAGTGATCAAGCCTTAGGATGGAGCGTTAGGTGAAGCTGAATGGGAACGCAGCTAGAGAGCAACATGTGAAGCCCTGTCCTGGCTCATGGTGTATATATATAATCTTCCTGTGTACAGTAGATACACAGAGAGCCTCATTTGAGCTGCTGGGCTCCTCAGCAGCTGCTAGTCCTGTTAGCACCGTGTCACAGCATGACAACATCGCTCAGGGTTGGGTGGACGACACATTCACTCATCCTGCAACACAACCTGAGTGTGTGTGTGTGTGTGCGTGCGTGCGTGCGTGCGTGCGCGCGCGTGTGTGTGTGTATGTGCGCTTGCATGCGTGCCAGAAGGTCAGAGCGAACTGACCAATATGGCGCCAGAGACACATGCATTCTAATCAATTCTCTGATGTTTTGGAGCTACTACATGAGTAGTGGAGGTTAGTCTATACCATGTGTCTAAAAATACACATAAAAACACTTGCACACACAGACAGGGTAAGGACACTTTAAACCACACAGCCAGAATAACTATATCACAAAGTGGGGTAGTGTAGGTTATATATTAGGTTTTCATGGTGGTTATGAAAGGTTAATAACATGACTTGGATGGTAATGTTTAGTAGTAGCTTACATCTCTCTCCCTTACAGCTCCTATTCTCTAAAAAATAATTTAATAACAATAAAAAGTAAAACAGTTTATTCTTTATGTAGGGCAGTGGTTCCCAAACTTTTAACAATCATGTACCCCCTGTGACCAATCACATCCTACCGAGTACCCCCAGCATCACGGACAACACACTGAAATGTTTATGTTCTTAATTCTGCTGCATAAACAAAAAGTGAACACGCATGAACATACATATATACATAATATATAAATACGACACAGAATAACCAATATTCGGGAGCAATGTAAGCTTATTCTACATAAGGCGATGAAGAGCAATGTATGACAGGGATTTTGTTTTCCTTTGCGCGTGAACATAAACAATGTTGCGATTGGTGAATTGTGAATTGTTTTGCTCTTGTGTCATAGGCGTTACATTCACACAAAGTTCAAAACAGTGGTGTTTGTCCCACCCAATATTTTCCAGGATTTTGCTTTCAAAAATATTAATAAATGTGTCGGTTCTTAACTAACCTAACGTGACTGACTGAGGGGAAAAACGTTTCGCCGAATTTTAGACAAAACGTCTCTGTTGTCATGGCAACGTTTATCAACGACCAATAGCAAGGTGTGCAGATCTTACAGCGCATGAGTTTCCCGTCATGGATAAGTGGAAGGGGAGTGTTGTTACACTGGGCTGCATACATTTATTTTTGGTACTGAGACTTCAGTCAGCCACAGGACTGTTTGGGGAGGTAAATCACAGATTTCTTTCGAGTACCCCCTAGATCCATCTAGGTACCCCCGGGGGTACTAGTACCCCACTTTGACAACCGCTGATGTAGGGGATAATGTAACAATAACATAACACCAAAGTAAAATAAATAGAAGTACATTTCCAACATAGGCTTCTGGAAAACTACTACCCTTGGTCAAATAGTATTCAACTAACATCTAAACTCTATCCTTTAATCGTATATTATAACCCCACCTTCGGATCAGAAATAACTTTCTAAATCAGAGGAAACGTTTTTACGTTTCATTGCGAAACGCAAACTTGAATATCTGGATGTCTCACGAGACTACAAGTTCACCGTCTGGGCGAAGAGAATGTCTTGTTCTCCCCCTTGTGGCTGCTTGATGCCACAACATC
>OOFG01102269.1:0-15269 GCA_900323295.1 Molva molva | reverse complement strand
CGGGCCTGTCGGTACCCTGCAACTGCCTCGGGAGACCTCCGGGATAACATATCCCGGAAGGCCTCCTTCTTCAGTCGGACGGCTTCCCTGACCACCATGTCCACCACGGTGTTCGAGGGTTACCGCCCCTTGAGGCACCTAAGACCTTAAGGCCACAGCTCACCGCCGCAGCTTCAGCAATGGAAGCTTTGAACATTGCCCACTCTGGTTCAATGCCCCCAACCTCCACAGGGATGCTAGAAAAGCTCAGCCGGAGGTGTAAGTTGAAGATCCCTCGGACGGGGGCCTCCTACAGACGTTCCCAATTCACCCGCACTACCCGTTTGGGCTTACCAGGTCTGTCCAGAATCTTCCCCCATCCCCTGATCCAACTCATCACCAGATGGTGATCGGTTGACAGCTCCGCCCCTCTCTTCATTCGAGTGTCCAAAACATGCGGCCTCAGATCAGATGATACGATCACGAAATCTATTATCGATCTTCGGCCTAGGGTGCTCTGGTACCACGTACACTTATGAGCATCCTTATGTTCGAACATGGTGTTTGTTATAGACAATCCATGACTAGCACAGAAGTCCAATAACATACAACCTCTTGGGTTTAGATGAGGGAGGCCGTTCCTCCCCATCACGCCTCTCCAGGTGTCTCCATCGTTAACTACGTGTGCGTTGAAGTCTCCCAGCAGAACTACGGAGTCCCCTACTGGAGCCCCATAAAGGACTCCATTCAGGGTCTCCAAGAAGGCCGAGTACTCTGAGCTGCTTTGGTGCATATGCACAAACAACAGTCAGAGTTTCCCCCCCCACCACCCTTAGGCGTAGGGAGGCGACCCTCTCGTCCACTGATGTAAACTCCAACACCGCGGTGCTCAGCTGGGGGTTTGTTAGTATCCCCACACCAGCCCGGCGCCTCACGCCGTGGGCAACTCCGGAGAGGAATAGAGTCTAACCCCTATCCAGGAGTACGGTCCCAGAGCCGAGACTGTGCGTAGAGGTAAGCCCCACCAGATCTAACTGGTATCGCTCCACCTCCCTCACAAGCTCCGGTTCCTTCCCCCACAGCGAGGTGACGTTCCACGTCCCCAAAGCCAGCTTCTGCCGCCTGGGTCTGGTCCGTCGCGGCCCCTGACCTTCACTGCCACCCATGTGACAGCGCACCCGACCCCAGCGGTTCTTCCTGCGGGTGGTGGGCCCACAGGACGGAGAGAGGGGAGGTGCCACGTCGCTTCTTCGGGCTGTGCCCGGCCGGGCTCCGTGGCAAACCCGACGAGCTCTCCGACGAGCCGACGAGCCCTCCGTCTGGGCCTGGCTCCAGACGGGGGCCCCGGGCTTCCTCCGGGCAGGGTCTCTCTTTCTCTTGCTTGTTTTTCCATTTTACAGTTTAATATGTATGTGAAAATATGTTGCAGGAGTAGGCAGTATCTAGAATAGGAGACATCCACTATCTATCATAAAGACGGCCCCTATCTTTGATGGAATACATCCGCTATCTCTCATATAATACCACATCCAATATCTATCATAGAATACATCCCCTATCATAGAATACCATGTCCACTATCATAGTACACGACATACACCATTATCCTAGAATGCAGCCAACTATCTATCACATAATACCACATCCACTATCTATCATAGAACACCACATCCACTGTCTATCATAGAATACATCCCCTATCATAGAAAACCACATCCAGTATCTATCATAGAACACCACATCCAAAATCTATCATAGAATACCACATCCACTATCTATCATGGTACACGACATACACCATTATCCTAGAATGCAGCCAAATATCAATCCCATAATACTACATCCTCTATCGATCATAGAACAACACATCCACTATATCATAGAATACCACATCCTCTATCATAGAATACAATCCCTATCATAGAACACCACATCCACTATCTCATAGAACCCCACATTCACTGTCTATCATAGAATACCACATCCACTATATCATAGAACACTACATCCACGATCTATCATAGAACCCCACATTCACTATCTATCATAGAATACCACATCCACTATATCATAGAACACCACATCCACTATCTATCATAGAATACCACATCCACTATCTATCATAGAACACCACATCCACTATATATCATAGAATATCACATCCACTATCATAGAACACCACATCCACTATATATCATAACACCACATCCACTATCTATCATAGAATACCACATCCACTATCATATAACACCACATCCACTATCATAGAATACCACATCCACTATCTATCATAGAACACCACATCCACTATTATCCTAGAATGCAGCAAACTATCTATCCCATAATATAACATCCACTATCTATCATAGAATACCACATCCACTATCTATCATCGAACACCACATCCTCTATCATAGAATACCACATCCACTATCTATCATAGAACACCACATCCACTATCTATCATAGAATACCACATCCACTATCTATCATAGTACATGACATACACTATTATCCTAGAATGCAGCCAACTATCTATCACATAATATAACATCCACTATCTATCATAGAAAACCACATCCACTATCTATCATAGAATACCACATCCACTATCTATCATAGAACACCACATCCACTATCTATCATAGAATACCACATCCACTATCTATCATAATACATGACATACACTATTATCCTAGAATGCAGCCGACTATCTATCACATAATATAACATCAACTATCTATCATAGAACACCACATCCACTATCTATCATAGAATACCACATCCACTATCTATCATAGAACACCACATCCACTATCTATCATAGAATACCACATCCAACTATCTATCATGGAATCCCAGCAGCAACAACAAAAAACAAATTTTTCAATTCAGTGTTCAAACTATGAACCTCTACAACTTCAGGCAAGAGCTCTACCTATTGAGCTACATACAGCCTTGTACCATCAGGGGAGATGGCAATATGTTGTACAAGTAGGCACTATCTATCAGAGAATAGATTCACTATCAGTGAATCTATACATCCTATTATAATGCATTCACCATCACAAACTGATATGAATGTATGAAGCAAAAAAAAAACTTCAATATTTATGAAGCAAAATAAATATAATATAAATATAAATATAGATTCTCAGAAAGGTACATGGTGTAATATGAACCATGGCCCATCTGCCTTGGAGGCAAGTGCGCTACTCAGTAGGCTATTGACGGACATGTAATACAAAAGGGTTGATCAGGATATATTTTAGAAGTAGGCTTGTTTTTCACACTTAGTCGTTTTTTGAGTAGTCTCTGGCACTTACACGTACATGGTCCACATTATCCAAATAGAAAACGGTTCATATGGAATTATTAAATAGGGTGCCGAGTCCAAAAAAGCAGGTGTCATGATGATTGGTAAATGGTCTAGGAGGAGTTGGTAAAACATGCCTACCTAATATCAAAGTGGTGTTTGCTTCAAAAAGCTTTACACCTGTGGGGACCTAACACATATCATTGTAGAACTATTTTGTTACATTTTATTATTTGCTTAATAAAGAATCAATTAGAGTTGGTTTGGTTAGAATGTGTGACTTGGCCTGGGAGGAGATGTGGAAAGTAGGTTTTTCAGTTAGCTCAAAATTGCGGAATATCTGGATAGTCAGAGGACAATGGTCCCGGTGGGAAAGTTGTAGGCCATGAAAAGCTGCATCGTCTGACACTAAGGTTGTGAGTGTGGGTCAAACAGGACCTGAGATATAGCCTTTTAAAACTAGCAACTTTGACCCATTGGTGGCGCTAGAGACTTGTGTCAATTGATCCCTATTTTCAGATATGGACGTTTGGGGCTGATCTAATTTTATCTGGACATTTTGCAAAAAAGTGAGCCTGGGAAACATGACAAACTAAAGAATGTGGCGGGATAGTAATAGTTTTTTAAATAAAAAGAAATTGAGTCAAAACATATTTTAGTTCAACCTGAAAGATAGAGGACATGGGGGCAATCTCAAACATTGAAAGGTAGGGCGGAGTCTAACCACAACCTCTGGAATAGACACCATATGCTCAAAGCCGTACATGTTTGAGAAGTGGGCGTTTTCTCCACACTTAGTAGTTTTTCATTTTCTCAGGCACTCACAGTCTGGTTTTAATAGAGAAATGGGGCCGATGTAAAGTTAAATTGATTTACTGACACCTTTCTATATGTAATAGCGTTGGGGTGCTATGGCTACTTCTGCCATTAAATGCTGCAGTGTGCTGAAATGTATTTTTGGCTGTAGCAGCTAGACCGTTTAGAATTTCAGAACTCTTTTGATGACTTTTACTAATTAGGCTCCAGATAATCCAGTAAAACTAATTTGATGTAAGTGGTCAAACAGAAGATGTTACTTTAGTTTATTGAGACAAGTCCCCATTGCAGAAATTGTAATGCATCAAAACAATTGGCCTCTGGGATAGTTTCAGGCTATGAGAAGACACAACATATGACATAAAATGCATGCCTTCAGATGACACAGTCTGTAAGATATGGCTGCATTAAAGGTGAAATATTCATCTGATGACTGTAGCGTACTTGTAACACAGAACATTGTAACATTTCTCCATTCCTCACTGAAGCCTCAAAATGTCGACGGACTTGTGTTCTTGGCAAAGAACCTTTAAGAAGTGGACTAAAAAAGGTTAGTACAGTGTCATGGTCAACTATCATGTTGTCATGTCAAATGTTATGTATATTTTGCTAACTGTTGTTTACATTTTAAGAAGGTAAAGGTTGTGTAAGTAAGAAAAGACAAAATTGAAATTGACAATTACAGAATGGAGCGTCGTAGCCGTTGGGTCCCGGAGCTGGGTGACTGGGTGACGGCCCAACACAGTAATGCGGATGCTCTTTCACGCAAGCCTGACTCTGCCCCTGGTGGCACCTGCACTCTTGTGCACACAGTTACCCAAACAGTTATGGACAAAGACCCCAGTGCTGTGTGCACCATTGCGCAGGCCTCCAGGCCACCTGTCCTATGAACGGGTCTTGGCGCACGCAAGAAGTGTATGTTTTGGTTGTTCATAAATTAATTAATTAATTAATTAATCTGTTTGCCATCCCTGACCCAAAAACCACCTCTGTCGCCTCTGTCTCTTTAAGGACTACATCCTGGAACGGGGGGTAATGGAAACGCTGCACAAAGACGTGAGTAGGCAGTTAGGGACATGGTGAGACATTTCTCCTGGATGTTGGGTGTAAAGAAAACACACACCACACCATACAATCCAAAATCTGATGGCATGGTAGAAAGATGGACACTTATTGATCAATTGGCAAAGACTCTCCTGTCATGTGAAGGGGATTGGGACTCTTTTCTGTTGCAGGTCGCATTTGCGTACAACACCGGTGCTCATTCTAGTTCAGGGTTCACAACTTACTTCCTGACGCATGGCAGGGAGGCTCGGACACCTGTGGACGTTGTGCTGGGTTCACTGGGGCAGGGCGACCCGGGGCGTGGCCCCACGGGGGACTTTGCTAATTCCCTCCTCAAGTGCTTGGACACAGCGTTTGGTCGCACGAAGGACAACAACCTTGCGGCAAGCAAAAGAGCATAAAGACGTTTTAGTTCTTCGTTGTTTGAAACATAAAGGAAACGCTGCATTACTTCAATCTGAAACCACTCCTCATTTAAAAAAGCAAATTACCTTGACTACTTTTCGGTTTGTTGTGCTGTATGTGTGGATGTTGGTTTAATAGTGAAAGACACGAGAACGGGTAGTGGTTGGTAAGATTTGTAATGTTTTGTTTCTGGTGAAGTGCTTAAGTCTGAACTCCGGTGTGCCAGGAGCTGACAGCCAGTGCTGTGGTTAACTGAGAGGGAGAGAGAGGGAGGGAGAGAGAGAGAGAGAGCTACTGGTCTGATTCAGATTTGAGTCCGTTGACAAGCTTGCAGGCCGTAGCAGGGGTTCGGAGAAATGTAAGCAATCTCTCTCATCCGAACTCTGTAACTCGCCCTGTCTTTGTTTTTAAAAGCCTGCCACAAGGAGGGAACAGCATTTCTTTCGGAGGTGAGGTCACTTAATTGGAGCGAGAATGAATCTGACTATTTGTGGGGTTCTGCTATTAGGGATAGATTGTATACCGCCCTTATTTTACTTAATGCCTATGATTGGTTCTTCAACAATATGTAAATTTGTTCTTTAGAATGTAGTTGCTTTAAATAATTGTGTGTGTGTGAAAGAGAGAGAGAGAGAACGTGTGTGAATGTGTTTCGTTTTAAATGGAAAGATGAGAGCCTGTTCTAACTGAACATATTTCTGATCTATTAAGGTAACTTTTTTTTAACAGAAATAAATATTATAAATCTTTTATTATTACAAGCTGGGACAGAGGCTCATTCACACATTTCTCTTTCAGGATTTGTGTAAATTTGTTCAGCTGTTTTTAAAGATGTGAGTTTTCGTGTTTTTTGAAGAAAATGTAGCATTAACACCGATTTTATTCGATTTCAGCAATCTGTTAATCATTGTAAATATTAATTAATCTAATTGTTTTATATCCTTATATCCTCTTTAAATCAATTGTGTGTTGTTTAAAATTTTGAAAGATGATAAAAGGACAACAATGTAAAAGGACATATTTGAAACTGCATATATTTCCTTCTTCCAAACAATATTTGTTAGCACTGGATTGTGACATATTTTACTGTTTGAAAATCTGTTTAAATATGTGCTCTTTAATTGTATTATTAATTCCTGCATTCTACATTGGTGTAATTAACAAAACGTAAATATCTTATATTATTCAAATAATTTACCTGATGTTGAAGGTTATACATTACCAATACTTAAAAAAATAAAAAATAAAAAAAAACATACAAAGAAATAATTTGCCACATAGATTAAAAGAGCACATATTTTATATATTATATACAATATAAACAAATACAAATCACATTCAACTCGATGGTGTTTTATTTCAGTTGGAATGTGATAATAAAGTGACTAAATTAATATCTCTTTAATGTATACAATTTAATTTAATGTGATAATAAAGTGACTAAATTAATATCTCTTTAATGTATACAATTTAATACCTGTTCAAGCACTTTGAAAAAGCAAACAGAAAGCATATTTCTATTATAAAGCTCTAATTATTAACTTGATGAATCTATTTGACTGCGTATTGATCATATTATTAGTCAAACAGCCCTGTGTTCTGGCTCCATCTTCAGCCTCCCATCTTGTTCCCTTTGGCCGCCATTTTGTGACTTGGTCCCAAAGGTTCGGACCAGATCTGTCTGGCTCCTTGTCAAAACCGACATGTCACAGTACAAATCCACAACCATGAGCCCTTTTTTTATATTTAAATCTGCTGTTTACCTGCATGTGTTAACTCTAAATGTGGATGTATGAACCGAGAATTTCAGCAAATACTGACAAATGAGCTGTGTGTGTGTACAAACACACCATACCATCCTTTTCTTATAATAATAAAATGTGTTCAAAACCCGAGAAAAAAGAGATTGTTTCAGTGTTTTTTGTTAGAAAGTTATTTCAAGGACTAATACTATTACACAATAGAAAAATGTATACAAGCTTGGACATTTCTCATTCAAAGTACTTTGATTGATCCCAAGGTTGTTAATGTCACAGGTGCTCCCACCTTGAGGAGTAAAAATGGAGGATGGAAATAATTATTATAATAAAACAAGCACAAAATATGAATGCATTTGGGATGTATGTAAGTATTTTAAGGTGATCACATTGTATATCACGTGGAGTATTATCTAAATTCAATTGTTGTATTTTGGTTCCACACGTTCTTTTTCTATAAGGCTCTGGGTAGTGACCACTGATCGATCCATTATTGCTGGTTGATGAACAGGCTGTAGGGGCACCTGAGTGACCCCGGGGTCACAAACTTTGTTCAGCAGCCTTAAGAGTTTGACCCTAGGAGTTGTGGCGGTAATGGAGAGTTTGTAGTGGCACATTCCTTAAAGGAGCCCAAAGGTGGCTATCCTTGAGGGGCCCAAAGGCAGACCTACCTTGGGGGTTATTACGCTCCTCCCTTTCCAAAACTAATAATCTGATGAATAAAGAAGAAGAACAAAACAGGTCAGCAGCCCATAGCAAGAGCAAAGATGGTCCTCTCTATTTATTAACTTCTCATGCATAAGTGTCTAATCTCTCTACTCAATTAGTCTGTACAGTGAAACAAGAAACAACAAGCCATAAACATAGGAAATATTCCCAGACTTTGATCTCATCCTCTGTATTCAAATGCAAAAACTGCTTGTGGTCCTTTCCCACAAAACATTTTGACGTCCAGTCAGCGTCGAATCGACGTGGCTACAGTGTCGATTTTTGGGGCAGTTAGGAAAGGTTTCTTGACGTCGGTTTCTGACAATTGACACGTTCTACACGGAAAAGCCATGCTTATTGTGTGAATTACCATTCAAACCTAACCTGTAGTTTTTAATTAATTATTATATTAAAATCATACCCTGATACCATGCACACGGCGATCAGGGAGGTCGGCAGGACGTAGATTTCTGGGGTTGTTGGGCACTCTTCATATCAACGACCCAAAAGTTACCATTATACCAGAATACTAAATCTGCTTTGGAAGTTTTTAGTGGACTTTATTATGCACATTTGTGCCCCTTTGTTGATCGTATGGCCCTTGTGAGTTGCATAATTTTTTCCACTGTTGATCTGTAAAATGTGAATGCACAAGACTTGAAAATGCGTAACCCACAGATGACGATTCACGTTGCGTGTACCACGATCCACAAATATTTTGGACTTGTGCTTTGTAAAAGGATAGCCACACGAATATGTCACGATGCACAAATACGTATTTTTTACTTATATTTTGTAAATTGCTATCCACGCTATCATTTTACACACAAACTTGTCCATACACATTTGTCGTTGAGTTTTGTCCAATGTGTACCGCAGCTGATCTGTAAAATCTGGAAGCGGAAGCCCCTTCCAGAAGCCCCGGAAGCCCAGGCCACTGCCCGGGCCACACATCACCGGCAGCCCTGCGACTGCCACCTTTCCCACCGCCGAGGCCGTCCATGCGGCTGCACAGCATGGGCGACCTCGACCCGCAGCAGTGTCAGCAGCTGAGGCTGCTGGAGGGCTGCAGGGGGACCCGACTGACCCCTTAGGTGGGGGCCGTGTGGCGATCACAGCCATGGTCGCCGTGTCCGGGTGCCGCAATGGATCCTGGGAGGGTCGGGGGAAGCGGCACCGCCACCGAGGGAGTCGTGAGTGTGGGGGATCTGCTGTGTGTTTCATGTGTGTGTGGTGTGTTTAAATAAAGGCAGCTCTCTGGGCCGTGCGGTGTATGGGGCACAAGAGTTGCGAACTGCTGTGAACCTGGTCTCCCGTCTGGTCATTTCCGTGCTGCTCGCCACAATATTAATCCAATGTTATAAAAGTAAGATGTTTTGGGATTGTCTGTGATTTTGTAATTTGAAAGAGCCACCCTCCAATACTGGCCAGTTTTATACAGATAACTTGATTGGTTGACTGGTGCTCCACCCTCACTCCAAAAGGTACATCAGTGCAGCTCCTTCCTACGATTGCAGTCCTCACTGGGGACTGTTTAGTTACAGAGTTAGGTAGGATAAGATAGGTATAGGTAAAATATATATATACCAACAAGAGTTGGTAGCCCAGACTATGGAAGCTTTACTTAAAGAAACAACATATTTGAAAAATGATTTAGGACACGTTTTATTATTTTATTTACTTTGTGTGTCAAATTATCAAACATGACATAAAAATAGCTAATTGTTTATTTAATTCTCAGTATGTAAAGTAGTGGACTGTACAATACTAACGTAACTAGGCTAGGCTCCTGGTGTAAAGTTGAACCGCCACAGGTGTTCTGTCAGGAACAAGACTCGGTGCTACAATTATGATTTATTTTCCAATTCAAACACAAACCAACACACAACTCCTCAACTGTTAAAGCACTGATTGCTCTATAATGGGTTCTAGGAAAAAACGGAAATATATGTAAATAAATATTCCACATTAACCAGTACAAGACAAATTATAGGCCTACTAATATATATATATAATAACAACAATCATATAATATGTCCCAGCATATTATTGTCGTGCCGTATAATAACATAATAAGGTACGGATAATGAATGAACTGGAATTATATTGTAATAGGAACAAGCCTGCATTTAAAGGTCTTCTGTATGCGATGCATGGAAAAGCAGTGGAATAGCAGTGTGCCCATGCGCCAATAAATGGAAATCTACTAGAATAAAGTTTGATAGGCTACTGTTACATTAATCTGGCTAGTTTAACTAGCAGCGGAAACGGTAAAATATTTACCTAGTTCAAATTAACCAAATTACTATATTCCAAAATGTTTGGTGGGTTACAAAGTAAAGATCTGATCCGGATTATTGCTTTGACTGTTTAAGATTCATAAATCAGCATGAGGGGTTATTATGGGAGGGATATTTATCACAAAGTCCTGTCTAGCTCAACTGGTAGAGCAAGGCTTTAACACTGCAGGGTTAGTCTAGCTTAATCGATACAGCATACTACCAGGGTTAAGGGTTCAATTCCCACTAGGGCCACCCCATGCTAAGAATGGATGCATTTACTGTTGGTTAGGTGTACATATTCCCAGTACAGATCTAGGTTAGGTGTACATATTCCCAGTACAGATCTAGGTTAGGTGTACATATTCCCAGTACAGATCTAGGTCGCATTGTGATCCAATGTCCCAGGTCGCATACAGAGGTCGTCTCGCTCACAATTTGATCGGATCTCATAGTATTGTGGACACAATCTGGCCATGATGCACAAAACTAACTACGTAGTTAAAATCACTCCCCATGCCCTGAGTTGTGGCAAAAAACATATTGTTTACTTAGAATACTTGCATGAAATAAAAATAAATCAACCCCAAACCGCACATAACAATGTTATGCATGAGCAGAGCGTTTGTTTCCGCACAAAGGGATGTTGGTTTTAATATTAATTTAATATAGCATATAACTCCGACATTTGGTGGGCAAATTCAAATTAATGGCTGTTGAACTTTAAGCACCCTCTTCTGCTATTATATCCAGAACACTATGTGTTTGTTGCTGGCACTACAACATTTAAAGAATGAACATTGAGGCAAAGCGAAAAGAAACATCTTCTTTGGTAATCAATAGTATTTTTCCAGGAAGTAATTGAAACAATTAGTGCGAACAAGAGCTGCGACCACATAAGTTAGGTTATAGTCTCATTGTTATCATTTTAGCCAGTCTTTTGTTTTCAATTAGTTTATCTGTCTGTCTGTCTTAGTTTATCTCTCTAACATAGTAAAACTTAGACAGAACTGTAAACGTCGACTTCAATGTTTCATATGATGGAAACATTAATTCACAAAGAGACAAATACATAGTAAACCACTATATTACACAGCCCTATTCAATGTGCGTTTCATCTGTTGTTTTGTCTTCTGAAATATTTAATTGCCTCATACTTGGACGCTGGCCCTGGCTAACACAGAGACATAGGCAAGATTGTCAATTTGATCTAAGAATCAAAATCATTGAACAATTCTAAACATTTGCAGTATGACTAGATTGAAGAATATATTGATAGTAGTTCCAGTTTATAATATAATTAGTACTATTTATTATTTGCTTCTTTAAGATACGCTAACCGTATCTTAAACTGACCGACTAGGCTGTCAAACTGAGCTCCCTCGTCATAATGTGCTACCATGACAACAACAAACAAATCCTGCCCAGTTGTTGTCAAATTCTTGAACATTTAAACATATTTATTAGTATGATAAAATATAATGCCTCATTACTTAAATTAAAACAAACCAAAATAGCCCATGCTTTCAAAGTTTCTACTACTGTGTTATGGATCACAGTTGCCTAAATATCTCTGTTTCATTGTCTACTATTAGCCATTTAATATCCTAGATTGTCAGTTCAACTGACAGATTTAGAAATAGTAGGCTGATTTAGAAAAGGCTCCTACATAAAATTGCTTAGCTATAACATAGCTGATCATGTATGAACATAAGCTTATTGGGTAGGTGCAGTATAGGTAGCTCAAAATAATGGCCTGGCTTTAAGATTTAGACAGATGAGTAAAAAATATGGCATGCGCATTCTCTTTAGCTTAGGTAGCCAATCCTTCACAGGTAGTTCAGTCTGAAAGAACACACGCCCTTCCTGGAGAGTTGGAACTTCTTGGACAGTTGGAGCTGTAAAATCAATGTTTCACATGATAGAAACACTCAGTCTGTAAATGTGATTACTAAATTACCAATATTTCACATCTTGGATGTTAATAAGGTATAGAATATCTTATCTAAATAAGAATTGCAGATTTTACAATTAAATATAACAAAAAAAAAGGGTTTCCTGTGATGTTTGAAGGGATGTAGCTGTGTGACAGAGAAGGAGAGGAGAATGAGGGGAGGAGAGGCGAAGGGAAGGGAGGAGAGGGGAAGGGAGGAAAGGGGAAGGGAGGAGAAGGGAGGCTGGAGTGCCAAGAACAGGCATTGCTGCCAAAACCGTGAGCGTGTCCTCATGTGAACCCAGCACTCAGCCCTGCGCTGCCAAGCGTTCTGAATTCCTGCCATGTGTTTGACAGTAAACAACCAGAGTGTCCACAGCACAGTGCTAAGTTAGACCAGGATTCAATGGGGTTAACACTGTACTAAGATAGCACAGGATCCAATAATAAAGTTAGCACTGTACTAAGATAACACATGATTCGATGCTAAGGTATCTAGGTGCTATGGTAGCTCAGACTTAAGGTTAGCACAGTGCTAAGGTAGCTTGGTGCTAAGAATGCATGGTACTAAAAAAGGACAGTATTCAGTACTGAGTTAGGCGGAGGAAGGATTCAAAATGGCTGCTGTATAAAACAACACAATGGAACTCAAATGTCTATGATTGTCTATGATTGTCTACTGCGTTCTGATTGGTGGAGAGATCTGGCGAGATATGACGTCATAGGGTTCATGGACCAATTTTAGACTTTTAGAAACGACTACAAATACAAACATTTTGATCAGCCTTTCCCCTATATACCTCCTTTATACTAGAAATACTTACACAATATATAAACACTGTACATATACTGTAATATAGTGTTTCTATACTGTACTATACTGTGTGTGTGTGTGTGTGTGTGTGTGTGTGTGTATATATACTGTAGTATTTGTACATGTTGTGGTGTGGTTCATATGATTTATCATGGTTGTGTATGTTTGCAGCACATACAAAGTAAAGAATAGTACAGCAGAGAAGAGTACCGTATAGTACAGCAGAGAAGAGTACCGTATAGTACAGCAGAGAAGAGTACCGTATAGTACAGCAGAGAAGAGTACCGTATAGTACAGCAGAGAAGAGTACCGTATAGTACAGCAGAGAAGAGTACCGTATAGTACAGTTAACCATGGTTGGCAGCCAAACTGCATGTTAATTAATGTGAGAAGTTGAAAGCTGAAAGGACAGAGAGGTTGGAGAAGATTGATGCTGCCTTTTTCTTTCTGCTCTGACGTTTTTTGGACGGGAACCTCTCGCGCAGCCATGTTGGTTGTGTTCAGAGGAACAGTAGTAGGAGAAGTATTACAACCCGAAGTAGAAGATTAGTACTCATAGTAGTACTAGTCTAAGTTCTCACATGAATATCAAGTCGGTTTGCAGTGTCCTCGGAAGACATTTAACCAACAAACGGGATTAGACTT
This sequence comes from Molva molva, assembly GCA_900323295.1. Lineage (NCBI taxonomy): Eukaryota > Metazoa > Chordata > Actinopteri > Gadiformes > Lotidae > Molva > Molva molva. The sequence continues at coordinate 1,552 of OOFG01102269.1, read as the reverse complement.
CACTCTGCTATGCTGCTACACTAGCCCAGCTCTCTCTCTATTTTCCACTATTTTCCTTTCTATCATTTCTCCATATGTCTCTCTTCCCCCCTCTATCTCTTCCTTTCCCCATCTCTCTCTCTTTGTCTCTCACTCAACCCCCTCTCTCTCTTTCTCTCCCTGCTGTATGCCTCCCTCTCTTGATCTCTTTCCCTCCCACACTCCTCCTCTCAGTCTCTCTATTTTCCAGCCTGTCCTCCACCCTAAACGACAGAATAGGTTGATTGTTTATGTCGTCCAAAACGTCCCATATGAACGTTTTAGCCCCTATCGACTGTTCGAAGAAAAAGCAATGCGTCACGTATGTCAAGGTTCTGTCTGCCAAAATGAAATGGATGACATTTGTTTTATTCTCAATGGAAAATGCGACATTGAGATAGTTTCAGCATTAAAATGCATTTTGATAACATTTCTAGCGATATATGTAAATTCTTCAGTCAGTGAATGTATATGATGTTTAGTATGTTGGTTAATGCAACGTTTTCTATCATTGCCATGGTGATTCATATGGACGCCGCTATCCCTGAAACCACTCAGCTTGCATGTTGTTTGAATCAATGTTTTTTCATTGTGTAGTTAGCTGAGCTGTTGTGTTCTGTGCTATTTTATGTAATGATGATGTTCTTTCAAATAAAAAAAAATCTAGTGACCCATGGATGACATTTATTCTTCTTTGGGAAAAACCAAATGGTTTTTTTTTGAAAGAACATCATCAGTTACATAAAATAGCACTGAACACAACAGCTCAGATGAATACACAACTCAAAGATTTGATTCAAACAACATGCAAGCTGAGTGGTTTCAGGGATAGCAGCGTCCATATGAATCATGATGGCAATGATAGAAAACGTTGCATTAACTAACATACTAAACATCATATATATCATCATACAAAATTCACATTTATTGCTAGAAATCTTATCGAAACGCATTGTAATGCTGAAACTATCTTAAATTGTCGCATTTTCCACTGAGAATAAAACAAGTGTCATCCATTTTGTTTAGGCAAGACAGAACCTTGACATACGTGACGCATGTTTCCTTGAACAGTCGATAGGGGCTAAAACATTCATATGGGACTTTTTGGACAACATAAACAATCAACCTATTCTGTCGTTTAGGTTGGAGATCATGTTGCTATTTTCCTTTGTCTCCTCTCAAATATTTTTGTCTATCCTTCTCTGTCTTCTTTATCTACCATTATTTCACTTTGCCAAGTGTTGTTACTTTGGAACATGGAGAGATGAAGACAGGGAGTTTTGGAGGACAGGATGTTTATCTTTGATATGCCACAGGGAAAGTCGATGCAAACAGCTGAAAGCTAATGCTAAAGTATGTCTATTATGTTTGTAATAATTCACTGGAAGACACAGTTGTAGCATCAACTTCCAGTGCCTTTCCTTTTACTAGACTAAAGCCAGAACAAAACAGTCCATCACATATCATCACTCAGGCATAACACCACAATAACCGCACAATGAAACACTGCTTATCAAACACTAATGCATCACTA
>OOFG01102268.1:0-11772 GCA_900323295.1 Molva molva | reverse complement strand
ACACAAACACACACAGCTAGGGGTGAAGGGTGCAGCCTAGGTATTGCTCGGTAAGGACAGCCTAGGTAACGACAACCGGGAACTTTTTGTCCGAAACAAAACAGTAACCAGGCCTGTCTATTACTACCTAATCCACCTGAGCTATACTGAGTGTGTGTGTATCTGTGTGTGGGTGGTGATGTGTCGGTTGACAGGGTGACAGAATGAATTGAAGAGTGGCAAAGCAGATGCCCTTAAAACACCATGACCGGTGTGCTTTACGATTGAGAACCGTCACTTTAGGGGACCATATGATTGCTGGTCGACAGAGTCTGAGAATTTCAGTGAGATCAGCTCAGGAGGCTATTTGGATTTGAGTAACCGCACCACGACCCCGCTGTTCCCCAAATCTAAAGTAACGGCTCAGACGGATCTTGCCGTAACAGTCTTATGATGTCAGACTATGTTGGGAGCTTTTTATTACATAACTCGTCTACGCCGCTGTTTATTTGCAGTGCATTTTAGCCATTTCAAGTGGCGTAACAGGAACTGCAAAAAAGGTAGTCGATCATAAAAGCTTCCAAAACAAGACAGGCGCTTTTATAGAGCAGGTACTGCATACATGATATAAACGATGCAGGAAAAATACATAAGAAAAGCGGGTTTGTGTCCATCACGGTGAGGTAGGCCTATTCAGACATACGACTGCACAGCCCCTTTAAATCCCCATAATATACCCATATCCAACAGAGCCGAGCTGCCTGCATGATGACCATACATATTAACACAAAATACACACGCCGAAAACGATCTATCTCGGCCTATATTCAGTGATCAGTGTTATTATCTTTAAAGCTCGTCATGACCGCGTAAAATGTTGATTTTATTTGTATTAACCTCCTTCCCAGGCGTCCTCATCTCACGACGGAACGCCTGGAACGGGATGATCCAAATGAGCGTTATGGGCGAGAGAAGGCGGGACTTTCAGTTACATGGGTGCGAGAGGGAGGGAGTGCCCCGGTAGAGGGATATATTTCGGATATTCTTTGTTAACTTTTTCGTAAAAACTACATATGTATTCTCCTTGTAGTTGTTGTTGTTGTTGTCACATTCTTATTAACTGTTAACTGGGGTACACAGCTTATAGCAAGTAAGACACCGGAAATTGCGTTCCGGTACACCGGGATAACGCTACAATTCAGGATCCTCTCTCAGCCTACTCGCCCCCTCGCGCTCTCAAACTAGCCTGAACTGGATAGCCCCGGGCGACCAGCTCTACCAACCCTTTACAAAAAGCTGGAAACCGGTTGCTTTACGTGCAAGAAAAGCACATAACCGAAAGTGACCATGTATCCGTACGAGGTAAAATGATAGACATCGACCAAAAAAACGTTAACATGTCTCTACGCATGAGCTACCCGTTAACACAGAGGTTAGAGCATATGTTACCGACACTAGGCTTGCGGTATTGCAGAACATGTCGTATACATAGTATGGAAGCAATAGGACGTAAAAAAATATAAATTAATCAATGACAAGCTTATTGATATGCATGCATCCAGTGGCAGCCACCAGTAGTCACTGCGGGGTTCCCTACCTCTTCTTCACGCTCGTTCTTGAAACACAGACATGCTGCCCGCTTTTTGAAGCCCTCTCCATCGTAGGTCCTGGTCTGGTTCGGCTTGAACTTCATCATGGATGATTTCTACCCCCAAACAACTGAAACCCCGGTAAACGGACTCGGCGAATAGAGTCACCACCGCATCGTTCTTTTTCTGTGACGAAGAGAAAATCAGCATCCGTGGGGCTCAGTTTTGGAAAGGCAGCGAAATCCAAAGCAGGACAACCTTTCACCGTGAAACCGATTGGTATTTTCCCATGTGTCGGATAGAACGGAAGATATACTCCGTGTTATAGCCTAATTGTAATGCGTGTAGCCAGGGTTCCCAGTTCTCCATACACGCCATTCGACTAGTGTGTGTGCAATTCCCTAGTCGGAGGGGGGGGGATCTTATGTACAGCCCACACAGACAACCCTCCTCTGCTCTGGCTCTATTGCGCATGGCCGTCGCTGAGTCAGTACAATGGACACAAGGCCACTTGCTCGGAGAAAATGGGCTTGTGTTGGAAGTGCGCGTCACTACTCATTTGCGCTTCATTGAAAAACAGTGCGAGTAACTTAGTCCACTTCGGAATATATCCTCGACGAATGCAATGCCGACGGATAAAAGTAGTAGTACTGTGCATTTATGAAACCAGAGATGGGTGGGGGGTAGGCTGCACTGCGTCTTTTTCGGGACCAATAAATGTGCATAAAGGAAACAACTCAAACTATAAACCTTATACGACAACAACTTTCTATTTTAAATTATGCATTTTTGCAAAATCTTAATTTTTTAATAATTAAAAATGTGGCACAAAAAAGAGAAAAAAATCTTTGTGTTTGAGAGAAAAAAACAGAAAAAGCCTCATCAATTTAAAAAACAAACAAAAGGCTTACCACGACATTAGTTCATTTACCTACATGTATCTTGATCTAATGACGCATAAAGTAGAAGAGGGTGGGCCACCGTCCTGTAGCTAAAAGGTCAAAGGTTAAATGCCACCCTGACTATCCCTGTCCTTGACACACTATAGTGTTTAGTCAAGTATCAGCTAGGTTGCTCTACAAGTAGCCTCCTCGTCTTTGACCCATTGACTAGAATTTTAGAATTGTAAAATGAATTGTGTGACAATTCATTCTTAATACAACCGACATAATTTAAGAATACGAGTGTATTTAATTTAAGAGTGTATTTTCAGAGATAGATCACATTCTCAGAGGGTAAGGTATTAGGTGTAATCAACAGACGTGCTGCTACCCTGACCATACTCAAAGACAACAACATGTCCTTACTTTGAGTTGCTCCATCCATTGCTATCTACTTTAATATCTGTTTTACAGTGGATCGTCATTTGTTATTGGAGATTCACTCACATCTATGTAACCATGCCCGTAGCTTTGCTCCTAGCTGCTTTGCTCAATGTCATCGTAAGTAAAAGGGTAAAAATTCATATTCTTTTTATTAACGAGAAAGTAACAACAACGAGACACAATACATTTGTGAAAGTATTTGGCCAATGTTTAAAACTGCTCTTGTGGAACAGCATCTTTCCACTGTTGTGCACACATCAGTTGTCTTACAGGCTGTTAGCTAAACTATGAAGACCAGTTAACCGCTCAAGTTAGCCATGTGCTAACACCATTTAAGTCAACACATGGGCTCATCTTCAAACGTAAGCAGAGGGTTATGTATTACAGTATTACACGATCATTGATTGGTAACACAACCATTTACAGCACACACACACCCACACCCACACGCTTTGGTTTCCCTCCCTAAAGTGGGACTGTTTTATTGGAAGACATTGGGTTGTCATCAGTAATGACGCAAGCACTGCGATAGTGTCCGTGGAAGCGCACTCCTGCACCCTGATGCAACATAGAGAAGAAGACACTCCTATAGTTGAGTAACAAAAGAATCCAGAACTCTCAGAAGTCTTTTTCTTCTTCCGGGTATTGGACACATGACACATCTGACCGTCAAAGTGGGTCACAAGGTGGGATAGGCAACTTGTTTGTCACCTGACTGCTTTTGCCAGTATCTGATATGACCTTTGCAGAGTGCGTAGGTTATATTTGCAATCCCCTGATTATTTACTTTTAGTTTAAAAAGTATCCCATTTTGGTGGATTGTGATTACAGGATAGCACAGGTGGCGTTTAAGCAAACCTTTAACCCTTTGGGCAGGGCCATTTTGTATGCAGGGATGTAAACCAAAAATACAAAATAAAAACCAGTGTAACTAGATTACGACTATGACTATTTTGGAATATTACACACACACAGACACACACAGTCATCATCTATATCAGCTGCTTACTCAGTCTTTGTATGCACCTGATCTACTCTGTGGATGTGGCCAACAGTGATTACTATCAAATCCTGATCTGATTAAGTCACCCATAAATCTCTGCAACTTAGAACCATCGCCGCACTTCCAGAATGTGACAGAATGGCCGATGGCCAGAATTTCAGTTGTGGGGAAAAATTCATATAGGCCTAAATGTATGAATGGCAAACGTGTGAAAAACGATTAGGGGTCATTTACAACGCTCCAAGAGCTAGAAGTAGTTTGTGGCTTATAACACGTTATCCACGGCTAATTTTAGTGTCTATGACATCTGTTACCCCAAATACATTATACGGTGAGAGATGATTTCACTGTAATAACTTATAGGTGTAGTTTTAAGAACGATGAATGAGTCATTGGCTGGACTTGGCTAAAATTTTACTTGAAAGGGGACATATACAAAACACTCTCCATATTTATTTACATTAATATCAGGCTACATTAAAGACATGCATTCGATTTCAAGTCCTGGGATATTAATAAAAGGTTAAATATATTAATAATAATGTAATAATAGTGTAATAATGTAAATAATTCATCATAATGCTGTTAAACACTTACAAAAAACGTACCAACTGATCAGTAGGTACTTACTGATGATCAGATCACATACCGGTTGAAATCCCCAGCAGTAGTGTAGTCTAGTATTTAGGGTGTTTGACTCCACGGCTGAAAGGTTCTGGGTTCGAATCCTTTGAGCAAGACGTCCAACCTGCTCAATCAGGAATGGGTGTTCATGTTAAGGTATTCATGTTGACTTTATTTAATAGGGTTAGGTTTTTGTCAATACAAAAAAACCTCACTGTTGGTTCGCTTTAGCTGAAAAGCTGCTGCTTAATGACTGAACGCAGTAGTAAATAGTAAACACATAGGTGTAGCCTATGTAGCTATACATAGCAGGGCGAGGAATACTGGACCAAATACGAAACAGTAGCAGGAGTGCACATCTACGTGTGTCAGGGCGCTCCCTCGGAGCAGGCGAGGTAGGTGGAGGCCTAGCTGACAAACGGCCATGATGGATGTGAGCTGCTGTCGTCGTTGATGAAGACAAAACGCTTGCCGTTGAAAACTAATCCAGGTCTTCCTCCAGGGTCCCCCTCGCGGAAAGAGGAGCAGAAGTCTCCGTGTGATGTTGCCAAGACCTGGGTGCTGTTTTTTTTTCTTCTCCTCCTTAATTGTCGTCAAATCACACAGATTTAAACTAGCTTGAAAGTACATTTAAAATTGTATCGGGTACAGCTTCACAATAAGGGTACATTCATTAACTATTTATTAACATTAGTTAATAAACAGTAAACGAATGATCTATTAATAATTTACTAATGGCGTTCCTGTTAAATAAGGTAATGGTGATCATGTCAACTAATATATATATTAGTATACATTTTGAACTTTAATAGGGTTAGGTTTTTTTCTTCTTGTTTGTTAAAATACTCTGGTTGCACTGGCAAACCAGCTAATACTAGGGTAAGGGTTATCCTAACCCCAACCCACTATCCCTTACCCCTATGCAAATGCTATATAATAATGTTTATCACTGCATTAATTAATGTTAACTAATGGGTAATTAACCTTATTGTAAAGTGTAACCTTATCTTGACTCAATTATCACTATAGTGCTGATTTAGTAGTTAAGTTAAACATGGGAAATACATGTAAACAGGATTGTATTTGGGAGATCTTATCTTTGGTTAAGGGCTATACAAATAACACTGAATTCCCTTAATAACATAGATGCAGTACTAAGGCGGGATAGTGTAGTGGCTTGGGTATTTCATTCCCAGCCGCAAAGTTCTGTGTGTCCATAGCTTACCTGTAGGCATCCTATAAACAACAAGTCTAACCTACCTGTTTATTAATGACATGTACCTAAATACATTAAGTCACTTAGGATAAAAGTGTCCTCTAAATCACTAGTAGATAGTATTTGAGCTTTATCGCACTTTATATAATGAAGAATCGTTTTGGTCAAAGTGTACATTATAAACCTGAATACTCCTTCCCAGATCACTGACTCCAATATGAACATGGCATATTAAATGTTATTGCCATTTTTCTATTTGAATGCAATATTTATAGATAAGACAAAACTCAAACCTGCCCCTAAAACCCCACAAAATAATTCCACTATAATTACTCTTGACATTGTAAACACCTTGACCACGGCAAAAACGAATACTTATAACGAATAAAAGTACTTATTCGTTAAGTATTCGTATACTACTTCTCACAGTCAAGCGAGACGACACTCAACAACTTGCTCACCTTGTTTGCCAACAGAGTCAGAATGGTTGCACAACAGCCTCAGCACTTGTAAACATCACTTAGAGGTGAATTCTAGAAGCAGTTAAAAAGGGCGAGGGGACGAACAGAAACGATCCGTTTAAAGAGTTAATCCCTCACTGCAATATGGCGCCCTATGTAGAATGAATCGATTAATTAATCCTCGATCCTGCATGGGTTTGATTTGCTTTGGTCAGAGATTGAACACATTTGAACTCCACAATCTGTGAGTTTAGGTGGCCGAACAATTTTACGTTTACGAACTGGGAGGCTTTGTTTACAATTGCTAAATTGTGAGACACCGTTAGTCATAAAAAGTTAAATAGACCAGTTAAGTTCCCCAAAGTACCTCAAGCAATGCGTTTATCTTAAGGCAGGTAGGTGCACATTTCAAAGGACTAGCTTCACTACTAGCTTGCGCTGGCTCGGTACTCGGTACAGACATTCAGGACTAGCGCCTAGCGTCATTTACGCTGTTTTGGCTACCTAAGGTGAAAACAAGTGGTGCTACGCCTCCCTTTTCACTCTCACAATGATGCGTCTGTCTTCTGGGACAGAACAAAAACACACACACACACACACACACACACACACACATCATGTGGAGAATGGGCTTAGAAAGAGACATAAACAAGCCAGACAGACAGTGATGATGATGATGATGATGATGTGATGGCACAGAATGTGAGAAAGTTCTTGAAATCCGAACCCCACAAGCAATAATTGGACGGAACAAAAAGCCAGAAACAAAAGTAAACAAACACACACGTAGGCCTAGGGTGTATTTTCACACGGTGGGAAGAAGACTACCAATTAAAGAAAACGATGCCTTACTTGAACAAGAACGACCTGTCACCTACTGCACTGCCTTAAGACCACTGAGAGACACCACAAAAACCCTTTCCCCCGAGACCTTTGGGTTTTCTGCATTGCAGTCAATTTTCAATTTGTATTATTTTAAAAGGATAAACAACATATGCCTAGGACAGTTGTATTCAAAGTCAGCTAATGCACAAATGAGTTTTGAACGAAGACCATGGTCAATCTTTAAAACAAGAAATGTCACTCCCAAAAGACAAGCATAGACTTCCATTTCAAATGACTTTAACAATGGCAAAGTGCCCAACCTTCCCATAGACAAGGCCAATAATCATGCAGACAAGACATTCAGTTTGGACACACCCTCGTTATTATTTTGGTCTTACATTTTCAAGCAATCTCAGACTAGCCATAAAGACAGAAACTGGCCATTAAGGAGCTTTACTTGAAGATAGCCATTGTATGTAGTGGGCGAAACTTTAGGTATTTGTCATTAGTCATTCACTATCTGAACAATTTGTCATTCAAACATCATAGCTATGAAGTGTCATTAGTGACAGGAACTTTGAATGTAGAACCCAACCGATTATGTAAAATGAATCACAGAAACAAGGCACCAAATATTGGTAATAACATCAAAACATTCACATGTATTTGCTTCTTGCGTCTTAAAACAAATACATGTCAATTGATCGTTGATTCACCTTCATATTGCAAGGACATTGTACAGGAAATTGTCTGTGTTTAGTTTAGTATTATGTAATTTACTGATGACTGGCCTGACTGTGCAGAAAACAGTCAGGCCAGAGCTAGCTAGAAAGCTAATTTGCATCCATCTGCTAGCCTTCTCGAAGCCCTTATGGACATCTGCACTTAATCTAATGTTTATTTTCTATTGCCTGCAGTCGTTAAGGGTTGGGTTTTCTCTGTTCCAGTCCTCCCCACAGGTGTGCCATTGATTAGTAATAATGATGTGGTTATGCAAGAAAGGTGATTAGAGATGCTGAGATAGACAGTGAGTATGAGAGAGCGTGTGAGAGTGCGTATGAGAGACACACACAGACAGACAGACAGACAGACAGAGTGAGAAGACAGAGACAGAGAGAGAGAGAGAAAGAGCGAGCAAGAGCAAGAGCAAGAGAGAGAAATGGTAGAAAAAAAACACAGGGCAAATTACATGTTGTTAAAGTGACAGCAGACACTGTGTGTGCCATCATTTTAGTCCTTAGTCTTCACACATGTAATACGGATCCCCGGAAGTGACATTGCGGATTCTTTTATTAATTTGTGGCCACAAAGTACACATTTTTGGCCACCAAATGCTAATTTGTGGCCTCATTAAATACAAATTTGTGGCATGGAAATACACTTCCTGTGGCAAAAAACAAATTTGTGGGCTCAAAATACTTGTTCCATGGCAATGAAATCTGTATTTCGTGGCCACAAATTAGGTATTAATCATTTTTGTAAATGAGAGAGTTGGGAATGATGATGTCATGTCCATAATGAGTGTGCGATTGCACACCCGCTTTCAGCAAGTCAATCATCATTTTGAGCCCTCGAAATCTTTACAAAAAGTATTTAAAACTAATGGCCACGAAATTAGTATGCTGACGGCCCAAATGAGTATTCCGTGGCCCCGGATAACTATGTAGAGGACACAAATCATTTTTTTGTGGCCACAGATTAACATTTCATGACCATGTATTCATATTTTGTGACCAGTAAAAAATAAAGACTCTATGTCACCTCTGGTACCTCGGGCCCAAAAAACAGGGACCTGTCTTTCAGACGAACTGTGGTGGCACTGAACCGGCTCATGTCATTTGTACACTAGGTCACATAGCTAGCACTATAAATATGTGTTTTATCAGTCAACGTAATCTTTGACGTCAAGCCGATGATTTGGCGGTGTGTTTGTCGAGAGGCTCTGTGTATAATCAAGATAATAGCTGATAGCAGCGTAGGCGAGCACCCAGACGGTATGTCAATGAGCAGTGGATTGAATGGCAGAAGAACCAACATGACTCACGACCAAACCATACCATTTTTCCAGTATCTTCTCCTTTTTTCTTTACAAAGTGACCTACACTGATTTTGTGTTTAGATACACGTTGAATAGAGCAGGTTGGGGCATTGGGCGTCTTGCTGAAGGACGCCCTACAGGTAAACTGCAAACATAGGGGTTCAAATCCCAAACATTGTGAGTCCCACAACCTTAACGCTAAGCTGTCCTGCCTCCGTCGTTGGGTTTGCTAAATAGATGTTTTATAAATTTTAAATAATATAAAAATAAAGAACAAGGATTCTCAATAAAAAGCAAATCACTATGAGTATTATTCAATAAAAAATCTTGAAATATCACTTTTTTGTTATCAGTTACATAAAGGCCTCATTGATCACCCATGAATGGTGACATAATGTGTTTTGAGTATTTCAGAAATACCAGAAGAATACCCCATTGATCCCATTCAATCCCTCCACCGGCACTCCTTACAGTGGAAGCAAACAACATCGCATGTTTGGCATATCTCCCCCTTTCATCCAGAGCGTCGCCTGAAATCGAACGTGCACACATTGGGAGGCCCCGGTGGGAATCGAACCCCTGATCGTGGCAGCATTAATGCCATGCTCCATCTAGCAGGACCCCACGCTGTTGAGTAAACAGTGGCACTGTTTAGCGCTATAGCATACCACCATTAAAACAATGGATTCCCAATCAACATGTAGCCTTCACATCTACATTACACTGTACAGATCGAAACAGAACAGGCTATTTGCTAATCATTAGGGTAGCTGTGTCACAAGTCTGCGCTAATCCGATTTCCCAGCGGGAAGCCGCGCGGTCAACATCTTGATCAAACAGTTGTGATCTATTGAAACATGAACTCAAACACTAAAGCGGACAGAGTATTGATCAGCCCGGTCAACTATAGGAGCAGTAGATGGGACTCAGTGCGACTCCCAGCTCCGGTTAAAGTGGAATGCGGTGTGTGTCTTTGCGCAATCAAATTCTTGGTTCCACAGTATGGGTGGACCCCCGCCCCCCCCCACTCCATTCTTGGGTCCCCATAAAGCAATTTGATGAATGGAACGGGTAAATCATCTACGCTTAGGGCCGCTTAAAGTCCTACATAATGGGACTGACGGCGAGCGAGCCATGTGTGTGTATGTTTGACCTCATCACACAGTGCAAATAAAACAGAGCGGCAGATTCTGTTTTGCATCGCCAGAGAAATTCCCATGATGACCTTGTGTTGATAAGGCCCATAGGCTATGCCTGAAGACCTTTAAAAACACCAAAATAATCACGTCTTATATTTCCGCTACGGTAAAACAGCTGCTATTGAATACAGGTGATCAATGTCTTTACCAGTATTTTAATCAGAAATGAATAACCACATTGGTCGCACAAAAAATCGATTGACATGTAGGCCTAGACATGTTGGAGAACAGAGGGGGTAACACTAGCAAGAACAATCCCACCTCCCACATGTATTCTGAACCTCATTTATATTCTGTACATTTCACATGTATTTTATTAATATTTTAGGAATAACACTGACTTCTTTAAATGGTGTTGCTATGCTTAGATGTTTAGAACCATGGTGGAAATAGATTGCAAAAAACGGTACCAGCTCATGCTAGCATGATGCTAACCGTCAAGACATACATGTGAACTCTGCTCCCTATGGTCTCAGGAACAGTAAAGTAAGGGATATACATTTCCATATTTGTTATATTTATACATATGCCAAAATACAAATTTATGTACTATTTCATTTTGTGAATGAAGCTGTGCCTTTGTAAATATTCCTATTCATATTTTGCGGAATATGCCTTAGGTGATTTTGTTAAATTCTAACCGTATTAAATATTTCTATACTTTACTTTGTATGGTTCTGATTTGATTGTGAAATTCAGTCATGGTTCTAAACCGGCAATTAACCAACTGAACTGTGATATTCTATATAACCCTGCCAGTCGCCATGTTTGCCTTCATCTCAGCACTGTCTTCAATAGTTACAGCACAGCGCATATATAGAGAGAGAGAGAGAGAGAGAGAGAGAGAGAGAAAAAGAGAGAGAGAGACAGAGACAGAGACAGAGAGAGAGAGAGAGAGAGAGAGAGAGAGAGAGAAAGAGAGGGATCATGGAACACATTTAAGGCACTGCCTGTTCCAACTGGCCATGGAAGACATTTCAAGCACTGCCTGTTCCCACTGCTCATGAAAAATGTACAGGGGACATAGTAGGAATGCTTACATCCCACGGCTTTCCCTCCTGTTTAGGCTTGGTGTAAAATTGAAGATAAAAAACAAAACAGGGAAATCTATGAATGAGTTCATCAGGCGCAGTATTCCCACATCGGCCTGTTGTTAAAAGCGGGATTCCCTCTTGGCACACGGACAGATGTTTCGTCAGCAGTGCATGAAGGGGGGAGGGAGAGGGAGGGAGGGAGAGAGGTAGAGTAATGCGGATGGTTACATAATGACAGCCGGGGCACAGGTGACGAGATTTCTGCAGCCCTTCAGGACCAGCAGTGTGGCAGTGGGTGGGGGTAGTGGTGGTGGTGGTGGTGTGTGGGTGGGGGGGGGGGGGGGGGGGGTGCATGTGAACGGATAAGGTGGATGTGATACATGGGTCGCTGGTACATGCGCGCGCACACACGCATGCATACACGTCCATACCCATTCACGCACAAACACATGCGTGTACACGCACATGCGCTCACACGT
>OOFG01102251.1:0-11788 GCA_900323295.1 Molva molva | reverse complement strand
TTGTTGACAGAGTGACGGCGGAGGTGAAGAACAACCACACAGGTGCTGTGGTGTGCAAGGCTCAGGGCGAGTGGAATGGCACCCTGGAGTTCACCTACAGCAGTGGGGAGACCAAGGTGATTGACACCTCCAAGCTGCCAATCATCAAGAAGAAGATCCGGCCCCTGGAGAAGCAGAGCCAATACGAGTCGCGGTGAGTGAACTACAGGCTGTCCTAGGATCTGGATGTGACTACTAGCATAGGGTTCCTCTGTTGTGCTGCACTAAACACATCATCACATGGTTCATTGCCCATCTAGCATGATGTTTCACTTGGAGTAGATGAGGGAAGTTTGTTCTGTGAGCATAGCTGCCCTGTGGAACCCAGCACATCCAACCTGCACATTACACACAGTACTCACAGTACTCACAGTACTCACAGTACTCACAGTACACACAGTACTCACAGTACACACAGTACACACAGTACTCACAGTATACACAGTAAAACAGTACACACAGTACACACAGTACTCACAGTACACACAGTACTCACAGTACTCACAGTACTCACAGTACTCACAGTACACACAGTACTCACAGTACTCACAGTACACACAGTACACACAGTACACAGTACTCACAGTACACACAGTAACACAGTACACACAGTACACAGTACACACACAGTGCTCACAGTACACACAGTACACACAGTACACACAGTACACAGTACTCACAGTACACACAGTACACACAGTACACACACAGTACACACAGTACACACAGTACACACAGTACACATAACACCCCCCCGGCTTTCTAATCATGTCGTGTTCAGACTCTGGGGGCTGAAGAAGGCCGGGATGTAATTATACATTCTATAGTTGGCTGGGTTGGGTCAGGATGTAATTAACTCATCTGCAAGTTATAAAGCAGTAATTACCAACGTCATCGCCAGATGATTTCTGCTACAGCTGCCACCTCCCATCACTCACCATCTGGCCGCTTCACACCGCCGTCAGCTCTGCAGCTCCTCCTCCCTGCCTCCTCTTCCTCCCTGCCTCCTTTTCCTGCTTTCACTTCTGTCACTTTCTTTTATGCTCGCTTTCCAAGTGGCTTTTGAGGTTTCAGTGCGGAGTAACGACCATATGGCGGCGGTGGGGCATCACGCCCAGATAGTTTCTAGGGGTTTTTTCCCAGTGGAAGATGCCCATGTTGTTGTTTTTCTAAAACTTGCATTAAAGGGGAACCAAACTGCATCCATAAGATAATTCACAGCAACCTGCAGTTACCAGTGTTTCAGCATAGGGGGTGCTGTCACGGCAGTTTAATATCAGTGTTGGTTGCACTGTGTGTGAGATGTTATTCTACTCATCCCACACTGCTCTACCGTACCAGTTTACCGTAATATGCACAGACAGACCCCCCCCACCATATGGGGAACGGTAATTATGTGCTGCAGTTGCACCAAAGCTCTTACTGCAGAATGCAGTAGGAGGGAGGATCTCATGTTCATGTTCACCTCAGGGTCATATTGCATATATTGATAAAATGTGGTAGTACGGTAGAGATTATTTTTCCTCTTCAGGTTTTGTTTCAGTTCACAGAATACCCGTGTTCTCTGATGGTAGAGAAAACCCCCCCACCTCACTACAGTAATACATCGGTAGACAAGTGGGAAAAGTTTTTGTGACCTCACGATACATCTGCAAACCCCCAGCAAATGTCAACCTGTTAGCTCATCCGGTTCGTCTGTGTTTCTCTCCTCCTCCGTCCGTCCGTCCGTATGTCCGTCTGTCTGTCCGTGCGTCTGTCCGTCCCTCTGTCTGTCCCTCTGTCTGTCTCTCCGTGTCCAGGCGTCTTTGGCAGCACGTGACCGCCTCGCTGAAGACGGGCAACATGGAGGACGCCACGGAACACAAGCACCGCCTGGAGGAGCGCCAGCGCAGCGAGGGCAAGCAGAGAGCCGCCGCCAAGATGCCGTGGAAACCCAAGTACTTCGTCAAGGAGGTGAGCGGAAACAGGCAAACACCGGTAAACAACAGCGTACGCGGTGAAGGGGAAGGTGAATTAAAGGAGCTGTAGGTTAGATTTAACAGGTATAATTTGAGTTTGTTTTTGTTTGAAATGCTTTTGCCGTCCATTAGCAAATGCTCTGTCAGAATATTAGTTGCTAGCTTACTGCACTTGCCTCTGGATTAGACTATTTTGACTTTAGACCGCTCCCGACTTATTTCTGCCCAATGAGGGCATCTCTCCCGTGACTGGTTTGGTGAATATATCTTGCCTGTCAACCTACAGCACCTTTAAAGCAGCACAATATGTAAAATGAATGTAAGGGATGTGAAATGGATGACAAATGATCAAGAAGGATGTGGTTTATAGTAAGTAATTTTAACTGTTAGTAACGAAGCGCTAGAAGACAACTTTTGTGAGTTTGCTGCCCTCTACAGGTTGCAAAACCATCAAAGGTTAAAAGCATTTATAGGGTTGTCAGTATGATGCCAGTGCACAAATACTTGCTACACTGCTCTTCGGCTCTTTAAATATATATCTCTATTATTAATAATTGATTATTATGAATGGACCAGACCTGGCATATGGATGCAATGGACAGGTCTGATGTGGACTAGTTCCTTCACAGGACGTTTTTGTATGCTTTTCATTTTATTCCTTTTACGCCAAAGACCCTATTTAATGGATGCTTGACCTGGGCACAGAACCTGCACGCACATGCAAGGTGTTTATCCAAAGGTGTGCTGAGGTTTTATTTCTTTTTTTGCTTCCAATTTGTCACAAAGCCGTGGGGAATAGAGCAAGGGGCACATCATGAGAAAATTGATTGACAGGTGGTTCAACCATATCCTGAATTGTGCTGACAGCACAGGAAAAACTGATGAAGTAACCATTTTTCCCTCTATACTCTGGTGTGTGTCTGTGTGTGTGTGTTTGCAGGGGGAAGGCTGGGTGTACCACAACCCTCTGTGGAAGGCCCATTGACCACGATGTGTGTGTGTGTGTGTGTGTGTGTGTGTGTGTGTGTGTGCGTGTGTGTGTGCGTGCGTGTGAGTTCTATCTCTACTCAAGTCCAACAACAGCAACAACATCACGAAGGGCCACTACGAGTCTGGAGGGTTTGCCTGTGGATGGAGTGGAAATATGGGTTCCCCACAATGAAGAAACGGAAGAAGCAGTATTTTTTATGTCTCAGCAAGACATTCATGCCAGAATGAGAATGTGCCAAAGAGAAGGGGGGAAGAGAGAGAGAAAGTGAGAGATAGAGCGAGAGAGAGAGAGAGAGAGAGAGAGGATTCCGAGTTCGATTCCAAACGTGCTAAGGATCCTGGGACACAGATGTGACTGAGTGACTATAACCAGAGAGGTGTTACTAGTATTTTAGTTTTTATACACCGTAGATCTAATTAGCAGATCTCCTTCTGTTTTCAGTTATTTGCACAAATGTATGGAACAGCAGTGCCACTCAATGTTTTGCACAATCCACTGTATATAGAGTACAAAATTCACAAAGTATTTAAATAATGTGTAGTTTCATGCCTTTGCTGTTTGGTAAAAATAAAAATAAAAGCGCTAAATACTTTTACACAAAAACTTAACTAAACCAAACGTAAATACACAGAATATGTAGCGAGAATGGGTTAGAGAATGTAATATGATGGGATTCGATTTTGGCTTGAAGCCATTATATTTACCCATTCTTTTTGTAATAGAGTGTAATTCCATCTGAGCCCTACCGCGGTCTCTCTGCATAGACAAACAGTATTATTATGCTTTATTTGATCTTGTCTTCATCTGGTGCAATGTGTCGTCTCCCTTGCCTTCTCTGCATCTATTGGGTCCTATTCAAAATATATAATTTGTCATCAAGGAATATCCAGACAGTCTGAGGCAAAACACAGAAGGTGGTATCTTGGCCGTCAGTAAGATCTAGTTCTTCATGAAATAACAGTTAAAAAAAACACAAAAAAACAGACTGCCGTTTTAAGCCTCGCCAGCTGTCAAAAGACGATGTTGTAGCCTACGGTGCGTGAATGAGCCGTGTGTTGGTTTGCCTTACATGAAAACTGCTAAGCACTAGAGGCCACTTTGTAGTCTGAAGAGTATTTGGTATGGTGAGGTGGGTCACTTTAGGAACAGTGGTGCGGTCTTCATTTTAAAAGACAGTGGACTGATACTGCACTGATCACGTGGCCTCAAGTCACTTCAGCATCAGAAGAACCCTAAACGGAGCCCCTCTCTGGCAGGCTATATATTAATATATATTAAGAATATTCATTATTTTCTAAAGTGAATGTTTCGGGGGTGGCTGACACAGCAGCTTGTCCTGGTCACCCACTCCGTGCAGAGATCAAACCTATGCAACACTTTACTGTAGAAGCTTCCGGAGAACGGCTACAGGAGCTTGAGATGGAGAATCTGGAAGAAACCAGTTTTTTGTTTCAAAATAAAAGTTTTATGATGATGATCACTCAATGAGCCCTTTGTCTGTGTTTATTTGTCTGTACTTCATTGTGGTTGAAATGTGGGTCATGAAAATAGAGTTTGGGTGAATAGGAAATTTGGGTAATTACAAATTGTTAGTGATGAAGACAATACTGATAAAAATGTAAGACTAGTCACAGAAAATTCTGTTACTAATCCTATTATAACTATTTACATTAGTAATATTACATTTATTCAAATGTTGATTAATAAGCAAGGAATACCTGCTGGTAAATAATTTGTAATGAACTATTCCTTCATTATGCTTTAAGGTAATATCTCACTAATTTGGCATATTTGGCCTAAAATCCACTAGACCCCCGTTTTGACCCCCATTTACTTGAACTTAAGCTTTCCGAACTATTCCTAATTTTACGAGATGCCTTTTTAGGGTTGGGGTTAGGGGTTTATATGGGTTGGGTTTTAGGGTTTGGTTATCAGTTCTAGGGTTGGGGTTAGGGGTTTATATGGGTTGGGTTTTAGGGTTTGGTTATCAGTTCTAGGGTTGGGGTTAGGGGTTTATATGGGTTGGGTTTTAGGGTTTGGTTATCAGTTCTAGGGTTGGGGTTAGGGTTTATATGGGTTGGGTTTTAGGGTTTGGTTATCAGTTCTAGGGTTGGAGTTTTGGTTTAGGGTTCCTATTGGTTTGTTTTTAAGGGTTTGGTTTTCGGCTCTAGGGTTGGGGTTAGGGTTAGGGGTTTCATTGGGTTGGGTTTTAGGGTTTGGTTTTCCATTCTAGGGTAAGGGTTAGGGTAAGGGGGTTCTAATTGGTTGGGTTTGAGTGTTTCGTTTTTGATTCTAGGGTTGTGTTTAGGGTTTGTTTTCAAGCTGACGGTTTGGTTCCAGAAGGAGAGGATGAGAAAGTTGAGAAAAAGAAACAGAAAGGAGAACCAAACATATAAAATAAAGAGGGAGAGAATAAAGATGGAGAGAACAAGAAATTGAGTAAACAGAGTGAGAGAAAAATGATGGAAAGAACCTTAAATTGAGAAGATCAAGGTAAAGGAGTGAGAGGGAAAAAGATGGAGAGAATTAGAAAATCTAGAAAAAAGAGAACAAGATATCGTGACAATCGATACTAATACCAGCTTTAGAACCTCAAACCAAACCCTAAAACCCAACGTATAGGAACCCCTAACCCTAACACTAGAACCTCAAAACAAACCCTAAAACCCAACGTATAGGAACCCCTAACCCTAACACTAGAACCTCAAACAAACCCTAAACCCAACGTATAGGAACCCCTAACCCTAACACTAGAACCTCAAAACAAACCCTAAAACCCAACGTATAGGAACCCCTAACCCTAACACTAGAACCTCAAAACAAACCCTAAAACCCAACGTATAGGAACCCCTAACTCTTAACGTTCTCCTCTAATGCTCTAATGCTGAGACAATATACCGCTTGATGTGGTCATGGAAATGTATGGGAATGCATACTGATGCTTGAGCATTGTTTAATAAGAATAGAACACCATAATAAAACAATGTTACAACAAATGCCTGGTAGGCCTAGATAATGATATATGCAGCTTTTCCCCCGTTGAAAGTCAAACTGGGTGTATGTTATGACACCAAGGGTCCGTGCAGTCACTGGCCGTGTGTTTGCATGAGGTCATTGGACCCGCTGTTGTATTTCTGACTCCTTGTGTAACAGCGCCCTTTAGTGGTGAACGTGCACGATTTCACTACCTGCACGACCACGCCGAAACGAAAATCCGAAAATGTTTATCAAAACTAGGCAATGTGTTACAAAGTATGTTTATTGTATATTAAAATCAATAACGACTTATACAGCAGCCCCACTAGTTTTGATGTTAGTGGTATTTGGCAGAGCAGCTCTGGTACATCTGCGTGTAGGCCTACTGTAAATAAATAGCTTTCACTTTAGCTAGATTAATAATTAGACATTGACCTGGTTCGAAACAGAAACGGCTTATTTTACAGCGTAAACATCACGCATGAATATACTAGAGGTTCTAGAAAAATGTAAATATGGACAAATAAATAAATAAATGGATAAATGAAGTTACATTTGTAATTCTATACACGTCGACGTCATACGCCATTTCCTTTCCTTTTTATTTTTTACTGGAAAAGAATGACTATAAACTTGTATGTAACTTTAAAAAGAATGTATTCGTGTGTTCGACAGGCCTCTACTACGCGCTATATTTAGATGTTGTCATGTGTCGCTTTGACTCGTTGACCAGGTGGTCAGAAGGGCACACCCCTCGACTGAATGGACGGCGCCGTGCGTAAAGCTCTATTTACATGGGATCAAAACTTTTCATATTTTTCTCTGTTTGAACTTTGCTTTCAATAAAAGATTGCTTGCTCGTGTACATACAAACTAATGCCGTAATGACACGTGAAGAAGATCTCATCCGCATCGCAAAAAAACTGGACAGAATGGTGTCTAGAAATAACACGGTGAGATATTTTGACACATAGGTCGTATGTTTTCCTGTCACATCGTGCTGTGTAGTAGGCGTAGGCCTAGGCATGTTTTTCTTCACACGTTTTGTTTTAAATATGAGGAAAAAAACTCAAAATTGTAACGTCAACAGGTGTAAATTCAGTAGACGAATGCACTCTTGCAAACGGTCAAAACGTTAAACACTGTATTATGAAGACTTTGTGCTCGGATAATGACTGCAAACATGAGCACTAGAGTATAACAACTGTTGAATAGAATCCAACATTAGTTCACTTGCTTTGATTATTTGCAAAAAGTGCCTCGAAGCGTCCCCACGGAAGGTAAACAAAATATTGCGCGCAAACAAGGTCGTTGCTGTAGTTCTCTGGCCCGTCGCTCGCTGTTAGAGCTCTAGTCCAACGCTGCGTTCAACTGTAATATGCTTCACATTCAATGCGCTTGCATACAGCCTGTAGATGTAAGTGTTTTGTAAATACATATAGGCCTATTTACTCGTACACATACACTAAGTGAATGAATATTGACTGATGGATTTTTCCATTATATTGCGTTGTATTGTATTTACAGGAGGGGGCCTTGGACGTTCTGAAGGAGCTGAATGATTTCAATATGACTCTTAAACTTCTTCAGGTACGAACTTGTCTGGCGGACACACACAGACAAACACAAAGACTAACATCTTTTAATTGACTGCGCATCTCAAAATATTGATTGACCTTAAGCGATGAGTAACGTTAAACAATGACCATGTCAGAGCCTTCATCTGGCTTGAAGCACCAGGCATTCTTCTCATTCAGAGCTTATCCTTTGTTAGGATACCAGGATTGGCATGTCTGTGAACAGCATCAGGAAACATTGCTCTGACGCAGAGGTCATCGCCTTGGCAAAGTTTCTCATTAAAGACTGGAAAAGGCTTTTAGGTGAGTAGTTCTGTTCATTTGACCTTTTCTGTGAAATCTAACATTTTGGGAACATATATGCATGAAATAGCATGTTTACAAAAACAACAACAAATCTAGTTGGTGGGTTCTCTCTCTTACAGAACCTGCCGAGTCTCAGAATGAGAAACTTGACGATAAGAACGGTTTGGGCCGAGGTAATACAGCGGTTTCTCCCAGCCTCTCTGAGACACACAGCAGGTACGCATCTTCCCTGTTATTATACAGAATCTAAAAATGTATAAAATTAAAATAGCAAGACAGACATACGTGCACACACAAACACACACACAACCTGTCATCGTTCATACACATGCAAACGTTTGTTTCTATGAATTATTTCATATAATGCTACTTAAAGCTAGGGTAGGCAATAAGGCAGCCTTAAAGCTAGGGTAAGAAATTTGCAGAAACCAGCCATAGTAAGCTAGAATTTGAAAGTATCCAACTGAAAAAATCCCACCCCTCTCTTCAGGCCTCCTCAAAAAAGCCACTCCCTCCAAAAATATGACTAGCTCGCTAGCTTTAGCAATAGGTCTGCCTAGCCTTTTGGAAGACTCTGGTCATGCGCAATGAGTGCACATGCAGAGGTAGCCGGTAAGGCAGGTAGACAGACAGGTGGGCCATCCAATCATTTCATTCGGGTCGAATAAGATGATTGGACGGGTTTACTACATGCCTGCAACAGCCACAGATACCCGATTTATTTCATTATTTTGTCAGAGCATTAGATTAATTTATTTCTGACGGGATGAAAAGAGAATTTCAACATATATGACAAAAAAAAAATCGAAAGTAAATCTCCTACCTTAGTTGTAATGTAGCACAACCCAGATGGGCTGTAGATGGAACTGGTTGATTGTGTGTGCTCTGTGATGAGGAGACACATGAGCTGCTCTGTCTTCCGTCAGCCCAAAGAGAGAGGATGTGGGAGGGCCACAGGAGTCCTTGCCTGAGAAGAATCACTCAGATAAACACAAAGAAGAGCAACAGGATCACGATGAAGACCTTAATGAACACAGCAAGACGAGCGGGGAAGCAAAGAGAGAAAGACGCGCAAGCGAACCCATCAACAAAACTCACCCAGGGAAGGAACCAAACGAAGACCACCCGCGGGAAACCGACAAGATTGACGGACGCACATCGCCCAGAGTTGTTGGTCTACCCGCCCCCGAGAGAAGAGTGGACCGCGGGGGAGAGAGACATCCTCCAGACCCCCGGGAGGGGGAGAGACGCCAGCAGGAACCGAGACGGGGGAGACACCGGGACGAAGACACAGAGAAGAAGAGGAAGAAGAGGAGACGAGTAGTGGAGCTCGAGAAGAGGGAGGACCCTGAAAAGTTCCGGTCCCACGACACGACCAGAGAGGAGAGATGCACTGAGAACGTAGGAAATAAGAGACACGCAGGAGATCGTAGGCTGGAGAGGTGGACGCACGGGCCTCCGGGAGAGAGACACCCCGGCGAGCCACAGAGAGAGAGGCGGTTGTCCGAGCAACGACCCCTGTTTGAAAGGTGAGCGAGTTGGGAGGCAGGAGTTCCTGGGTTTATTGTTATTCTAAGCTGTTGCCAGGAGACAAGAGCTCAGAGTCTGGTTGTTTCTGTCTCCAGGAGAGGAGTGATGGACAGCAGCATCCTCTATCCGACACGTTACCCTTCTCCTCGCCGCATTCGCCCCATTCGTCCCCCTCGGCCCGTACCACCCCCCCTCCCTGCCAAGCGTCCTTCTGTCGTGGTCAAGAAGGAAAGGTCAGGATGCTGGGGAACGTGTGGAACAGTGCATGTGTACTTCTGAGATAGAGACACATGGGTAGCGCTGCATGGAAGGATGGTAGATTTGAAGCAACCTGTGCTTTTATTTTGATTCAACTCACAGGTTCAAACAGTGTGAGCCCTCAGCTCCACCGCAGTTATGGAGAGTTGCGTCTCATGAGCGTCCCGTCAACTTTTTCCATCGTTTTTCAGCTTCATTCAAAACAATTGCACTGCTTTCTCGATGGCAAACGCTATAGCGTTCGTACTCAGCCGTTTCACTCATAAATGATGACATCATTCTTGGTACGGTGATTGTTTTCAGTACACAAGGAAACGGTTTGTGGCGCTCCCTGTGGAGCACATATAACGGCAAGTTGACATGGCGCTTCTGGCGACACGACAAAGCATTTTCAGTGGAGCACCGGGGTTACATGTGCTAAACAACGGTGTTACACCCACTAACCAACAGTTTTACACGGCTAACCAACAGTGTGACACGGCTTAACAACAGTGTAACACACCGGCTAACTAAAAGTTTTACACACCGGCTAACCAATAGTGTTACAGATTAGCAATAGTGTTACACCCGCTAACCAACAGTGTTACACACCTGCTAACAAACAGTGTTACACACTGGCTAAGCAACAGTGTTACACACGGCTAACCAACAGTGTTACACAGCTAACTAACACTGTAACAGGGCTAACCAACAGTGTGACACAGCTTAACAACAGTGTTACACACTGGCTAAACAACAGTGTAACACACCGGTTAACCAAAGGTTTTACACACCGGCTAACCAAAAGTGTTACAGATTAGCAATAGTGTTACACCCTCTAACCAACCGTGTTACACACCGGCTAACAAACAGTGTTACACACCGGCTAAGCAACAGTGTTACACACGGCTAACCAACAGTGTAACACATGGCTAACCAACAGTGTTACACACAGGCTAACCAACATTGTTACACGCAAGCTAACATACAGTGTTACACTGGGTAACCAACAGTGTTACACGCAAGCTAACCTAGAGTGTTACACAGGCTTGCCAGAAGTGTTACACACTGGCTAAACAACAGTGTAACACACCGGTTAACCAAACGTTTTACACACCGGCTAACCAAAAGTGTTACAGAATTGCAATAGTGTTACACCCTCTAACCAACCATGTTACACACCGGCTAACAAACAGTGTTACACACCGGCTAAGCAACAGTGTTACACACTGGCTAACAAACAGTGTTACACACCGGCTAAGCAACAGTGTTACACACGGCTAACCAACAGTGTAACACATGGCTAAACAACAGTGTTACACACAGGCTAACCAACATTGTTACACGCAAGCTAACATACAGTGTTACACTGGGTAACCAACAGTGTTACACGCAAGCTAACCTAGAGTGTTACACAGGCTTGCCAGAAGTGTGTTGTGCATGGTGTATGGATGTGATGGGGTCACTCACAAAAAATAATATTTTGTATTTAACCCCCAACACACACACCATCACCCTCTAAACCTGGTTTCTCTGACTGAGAGGCGTGACCTCCATGTTGGAATGGTGGTGATTTGTAGCGCTGTTGGGATTTGTTCAGGAAGAGGAAGAGCAGCAGAGACTCCTCCCCTCGCCCCCTTCGCCCTCCGCGCCCAGCCCCCCCGCGGCCCGCCTCCCCAGTGAGGCGGATCTCGCTGGAGGTCAAGAAGGAGAGGTCAGAGATGCTTGCATGTTTCACTCCTTGGGGAGAGAAACGACATAACCAAAGTCTTAACATTTTCCAGCATGGCTTTGATTCCATGTTTTTTTATGCAGGCAAGTCCCGCCGGATCCCAACGCTCCGATCGCCCCCCTCCCCTTCCATCTCCATCCTCCTCCGACAAGGTCTGCACCTGCACGTTGTTGTTGTTTACAAAGACTCCGCAAGGGAGGGTTGTCATCCACTCTCCGGCTGGAGTGATTCTAGTACAGCATGTGCAGTGTGTACAACAGCATGTACCGTGTGTACAACAGCATGTACCGTGTGTACAACAATATGTACCGTGTGTACAACAGCATGTACCGTGTGTACAACAGCATGTACCGTGTGTACAACAGCATGTACCGTGTGTACAACAGCATGTACCGTGTGTACAACAGCATGTACCGTGTGTACAACAGCATGTACCGTGTGT